>JAQIXG010001454.1:0-22064 GCA_034700105.1 Oconnorella tubifera
CAAGGATAAATACAATTAAGCTGATCTAAGCCAACAAGGATAAATACAATTAAGCTGATCTAAGCCAGCAAGGATAATTACAATTAATCTGATTTAAGCCAACAAGGATAAATACAATTAAGCTTATCTCAGCCAACAACAAGGATAAATACAATTAAGCTGATTTAAGATAGTAGTCAAGGCAGAGTCTGCTGCATTTTGACGAGCCTTATTGCGCTGATGTGACGTAAAACGGCAAATAACAAACTATCTAAACTAAGTGTGTATTATTAATTAATTTAATCGATCTAAACTACATTTATAATTCAAATTGTTTGAAGAATAAATCGTTTTTCTTTACTCGATGTTCCTTTATTTTGTAAATATATTTACTTTAAATATATATAATTCGATTATTATTCGATTTATATACGTAACTAAATCGAAGTAAATAAATTAGTTTCCTGTCAGCTGCAAAAATTATATGTTCAAATGTTTCGACTATACCTCGCTATACTATAATACACTGTATTACGGAACAGTTACTTTTTGATTTATATTGGTATATTATTATAATATGCTATACTGTAATAAGCTGTGTGCACAGAAAAGTTACTATGTGATTTCGAGAAACTGTATCATCTATTCTAGACTTAGATAGTATACGAGACTATCTTTGTTAAAAGTTTTGTAAATAGGAATAAATCAGCGCGCGACTTTAACTTGGTAACAAAATGTCTTTTCTCGTATAAATCAACCGATTGCGCAATAGTTTTATCAGACGATTTTTGTTATCAGTAAAATGCTAACTCTGATCTTCGCAAACTTACTCAACTTTTATCTTTAAGAAAATTCTTCCAATTTTCGATTTCTTTCGTATTAAGTTTTTATTTTTTAAATATAATAAACAAGATGATTTTAATTTAAAAAAATAGCAGTGCAATAAGACATAATAAAAGCAATATAAAGGTTAATATTGTTTTTTTGACTATTTTTCATTACAATTATCAAAGCAATAATCATTAATATTAATCATACTAATCATTAATACTAATCATTAATAAAAATCATGCCGCTATGATTAATACTAATCATAGCGGTAGTGCTGAGAACTTTTGGAACAGTTTCCCAAGACAGTTTTTAATTGTCTGATTTTTAAATGTTTGAACGTTTCTCAACCTTTTTATTCGCTATTATGTTGAATAACAATTATTATTATTGTATATTGCTATGTATTATCGTAGTATTGAAATATTAATATTGTAGTAATGGTACAAAAATATTTACTTAAGTATATGTATAGTTTACATTATATAAATAAGATTTAATAAAGTCACACAGAACTGAACCACTCAGAAATACAAACTTTTCATTTACCAAATACATGGTAGCGGAAAAAACAACTAATAAAGAAAATAAGTAAATAAATAAAAGAGTTCACTATATAGAGTCAATTTGATTTAAATATGCAAGTATACTAATATATTATTATTATGTATTACATATATTTGTAAATCAGTTTGAAACTTTAACCATATTTTTGAAGTAGTCCATGAGATTATGAAGACTAAACTTTGTTATTAATATCATTTAGTTTTATCATTTTTATCTCAGTAATTATCATGATTAGGGTTAGGGTTAAGAGAATAGCAAAACAGTGGGCCAACATTCCATTTCCGTTGTGTATATTATGTTCTGTCTAGTTGGAACGTTTTCGTTCTATTCTGTAAAACAGTTATTTGGGCTGCTGGCTTAGATCAGCTTAATAGGATTTACTCGTTGGCTTAGAAATCATAGACAGTCAGCACATTCACTACAGTCCTTTACTGCATATGAGATATCTCTTTTTCTTGTTTTTATCACATCAAAAACTGTGATCACAAACAATAACTCCAATAAGCATGCCATTTTTAAGCAACATAAACAATAATAGTTAGTTTTATACAAAGTTCACTAAATTCTTGGCAAGCGAAATTAGTAGAAAACACACAAACGAGAAGTTATCAAATTCACAGTGTGAACCGTTCAATCCCCCTAATTAGGTTGGGGGCTTGACCGTTGTAAAACCCCTCCCTCCATTTTATATTCAACGAAAATATTCTACGATTTGATCCGAATAACTAAAAAAGATTGTCAAGATTTTTTGAGATGATCTCTGAAACTTTTTTATGAATTAAACGTTGTAAATTTTCCAAAAGTTTAATTCATAAAAAAATACATCGGGACTTAATATTTTAAACCATATTTTTATTTTACTTAAAAATGTAATGAAAGGGGGCACAAGCCTGCACTTTGAAAGGGTGCTTTGTTTAAAACACTGTAGCTTTTGTTTTAGTTTTTAAAATATAATATATCTCGTGGACTTTATAAAGCCTGTTCACGGAAAATTGGACTCGCTCTTTTATGGTCGTTCGCTTTTTTATGATTTTGTTTTCTTTCTCATTAAAGGCTGTAATCTCAAAGCGTCTGTAGAAGGGTATACTTTGTAACAAGCTCCGCCTATTAAATTGCCTATTTTCAATAAACCTCGCTCTAAATACATCTCATTGGTTAACGTGTCATGATACTAATCCTAACCCTAATTGTAAACCTAATCTCAATAGTTAGATAGCGGTTGAATCGTATAATTTGGATCAGCTAGTTAACATTAATCTTGATTGACAGGCTGCTGATTAAAGGGGCGGGGATTGAAGTTTAAACAAGGCCTAGCGCTGGAGACTTTTTTCTAATCTTTTTCTCTCTTGTTTATTATCTCCATCAAATTCTATGGAGCTTTTTCATTGGTCCATTCTGTTCTTCGATTCATTTTCCGTCCAATAAGATTCGTTAAATATTGCTGGATCTATCCCAAACTCCATAAAGTCGATAGAGAAAATGACTGCAGTTAGTAGCGATATCTTATGGACTCGAATAGCGCCAGCAAAGCCATGATTTAAGTGCTTTTTCATTGGATCTGACGTTATATGTTAGAGCTAATGAGATAGCTTTAAAATTATAAAAAAATTTACCGTTTTGTGACCATTAAATCAGAGATATACCCTCCTCCCACGACCCACTCCACCCCGTCTCGTGAAATTTGAAAATCTTTTTCACACGTTAGTTTTTAACATGTGGAAATTTTTACGTGTGAAACTTTAATCACATGTTAAAATATTGACTTTTGAATTACTTATTTGTCTATACTATGTATATTTACAGAAATCTATGTATATTTAAAGAAATGTATGTATGTAGAAATATGTATATTACAAAAATGTATGTAGGCCTATGTTTAAGCTATTTACAACTAATCTATTCGGATATATTCTGTAAAGTTATTACTAATAACTCTAAATGTTATTACTAACATTATAGTATTACAGTAATTACTGGATAATGTTAAGAATGATGTGTTCTTATATTAAAGTGGAGATACACTACAGCGTGAAACTTTCGGAAATAAAATTTCGGAAATAAATTTGTTCAAAATGCGTAATGTATCCCCACTATTAGACTTGACATTGCTGGATTTTGTTTATAATCTGTCAAAAGCTTGCCAATAATCAAACTACAGTATTGTAACGCAGTATTAAATCAGCGAATTAATTTTTTCAGGCGACCTTATGCACAGTTTGTGGTCCTCTTTAACTTAAACGAAAAAAATTCTTCGTAAATTTCTTTCTTAATTTATTTCAAGTAGACTTTCTTATTCTTAATTTAAACCAAATTAATGACGACCTTCTGACAATGAAATTATATATAGATTTTGGTCAATGCCCGCATTGATCACATGGACCTTTGTGCATAATCCATTGCTATAGTATACATCAAAGTACTAAGAACGTTTAACTTGATTTGCTGTACAGATCATTTCATAACTTCAAATGACTTACTAAATAATTGTTGAACGCTTTTCACTGTGTGAAATTTAGAAATTTCGATGTATGCTATATATCTAAAATGAACATGAATATTTATACTTATTTATATTATATATCTACATATACGTGTTAAGGTTAAGGTTACGTTTAACGTCTGGATTACCGTATTAACGATATCGAAGACGTAGCTGTCAACTTAAGCGTCTTACTAAAGGACGCAGCAAGTTAGAGAAATGATGAGCTAACCGGGATTCGAACCTGGACCTATCGATTTCGAATCCAGCGCTCTAACCACTTCTCTTACGGCCTTGACATATGTAATACGTGTGTAATAGGCCTACATATATGTATATATATGGACGTAATTTTCTTTGTTATTAATTAAATAAACTAATTACTTAATTATCTTAATTACCGAAATTGAGTAATAACGTATAAATTCTTACGTTTTTTTCACAATGCTTGTTTGCACAGGCTTTGTTATCACATCTGTCACACTATGATGTAATCTATAACCTTTGTAATTTAAAATATATACAATACTATTTCTTAAACAGTTTAAAGTAAGTCTATTTGCAAGTAAAAATTCAGTTGACAGAATGTAAAAAGATTAAAAAATGATAATTACATTTTCTTAAATTAGCAAATATAAAACAAAAAATCGTGTTTTAAAATAAACTATAGAAACCAGTGTAATACTATACAATATGTATAATATAGTAATATAAAAATATATATTAGAATATACTAATATTACAAGTCGTGGTAGTTGTGTGTTGATATAATGTCATTTCTTGCAAGATGTTCAAAATACTATACTGTCTCTGTTTCTCTCTTTGGACACTCAATATACATTTGATAAGTTTTCTTTTACGACCGCAGCGCCATCTGGTCTGTCTATATCTGCTGCTCGTTTTTTCTTCGCTGTCCGTCTATCGATCTGTCTGCTTGGATGTCTGCGTGAATGCGCGTCTATCCAAATGTTTGTCTCTGTGTTATGTATGCGTTTGTTTGTCTTGTTCTTGTCTGGTTGTGTTGTGTATATGTGTGTCTTGTCTGTCTGTGAGTTCTGTCTCACTGTCTGTCTGTCTATCCGTCTGTCTGTGAGTCTGTCTGTCTGTCTCTGTCTGTCTAACTGTCTGTTCTTTCTGTCTTACTGTCTGTTTCTGTCTGTCTGATTTTCTGTCTGTCTTTTTATTTCTCTCTGTGTCTATTTGCGTGTCTGTCTGTTCTTTCTGTCTATCTGTCTGTCTTGCATGGTTATTTGTCTGTTTGTTACTCTCTCTGTGTCTGTCAGTGTCTCTAACTGTCTGTCTTTACCGATCCGTTCGCTGTGTCAATATTTATCTACCTTGTGTATGTCTCTCTCTGTCTTTCTGCTTTCTGTCTGTCCTTCTGTCTGTCTCTACGTTCATCCGTCTGTGCGTCCTGTCTGTCTGTTCGACAGATACAGACAGTTATCGAGACAGATCAGTTTTTTCTTATAGTAATAACATCAATATTCTATAGTTAACATTAAGTATACCACAGCTGGTGAAAGTTTATTTAAGTGTAAAATGATTACAGTATTAAGTCTAGTAGTAAGGGGTTGGGGGGGGGGGTGGGTAGAACACAGTATAGGAAGGAGTGTATGATACCCGTAAAATTTATTTATGTTTTTTAACTATAACGGGGCAAATTTTAATCGATTTTTTTGCGCCACTTTAAAAATTAGATGTTAGTTTGATGTTAAATAACATCATGTTCATTTGATAATGGTAATAAGAATATTAACACAGTGAATATTTTCAGATATACTTTATTCAGTGGATGGGTACAGAAGCTTACATACGAACATTTTAAAAGATTTCTGTAGCTTTTTAAAATTTGAGTGGATTGATTAATTCTCATTTTTCCAGCTTCCGAAGTTTTCTATTATAAGATAAATTAAAAAGTGTTTTGGTTTTTTATGTGTTTTCTCTGTTTTATACTTCATTGCAATACTTTGTAAGGTTATTTAAAAGTTTTGTGCAGCTGCATTCAGTGAATAAAACTAATTTTATTGCACGATTTCTATCGCCAGCTTGCGAATGCGAATAAACTAATCGCTGTTTTAATTTCGCAACAGTGTCGTCATCTATCAAATAACGTTCAATAATAGTTTTACTTTTTAACTTAAAGTAGCTGTATGTACATTGTACACAATGTACAGCTACTGTAAAAAATACTGTAGCAGTTATTCCGTGTACTTAATAACGCACACAGCTTAATTGTCTATACGATGAGAGGCCCGGTTTACTACTGATTTACATTTGTAATTTTCTCTAATTAGATCTGCTGCTCATGTTTCGTTTAAAATAAGATAGAACATTAATACTAATTGATTTTCTTTTTGATATTTGATTTGTTTCAATATTGTTATATTCAACACAATATAATAATCCGCTATTATTACTATTTCAAAAAATATTATGATCAAACATTAGTATTTATTTTTGTGTTTAGTTTGCAGAAGTTGTATTGTTTCATATTTGCGACGAAATCACGTTTGTCCTTCTTGCAAGCAAATCAATCAAGTATCAACGAGCATAACAAGTATCTCAGATCTCAGGTATGATGAATAAAAACAACATTTTACTCTAAAATTTAAACTGTTTTGACATTATAAAGTACCAGAATGAAGTTTTAAAATCAGAATGGATATAGATATGCACTGTAGATTGATATGATAATAATTATTAAAGCGTAGCTGTTTAGCAAAGTTTTAAAACTAAAATATGTTTATATCGAAAAATTGATCGCTGTTCTCTTATCTTGTTGTGTTATCTGTTTATCTAGTGTTTAGTTGTTTATTTGTTTATTGAATTTGTTTATTAATGGACCGTTTGCTTTTTTAGGGACGATCAACTGCTGCAGACTCTTGTGTATAAACTGGTACCCGGGTTATTGAAAGGTTTTAAAACTTATTTTTGTATAATTGTTTTTTTTTTTCATTACTGAACAATAAATTAAGTCTATTTCAAATAACTTTTTGGTTGCCTAGTTTATTGTATGCGCTGTTCAATTGTAAATTGATATGCTTTAAAATAAGGCACTTAGTTTAAACGAATTTAAATTTAATATTTTTATGTAATGATTTTTTATCATATTTCAGACGAGTTGCATCGAAGAAAAAGGTTCAGTCAAATCTACACTACTGGTAGGCATGATCATAATCATGATCATAATTATCATCATCATAATCATCATCATCATTAGCATCATTATCATTATGACAATAATAGTTTAATGAACTTTTACTGGTGGAATATTTATATAGGCCTGTGCTTATTTATTCAATGATGTTTATATATTGATATTTAATCACAATAAATATCATCGTTGCTTTGTTGAAATGTGAAGTATCTTTCTCTCATCTTCCTAACATTCTTTTTCTTCTAATTCTTACAGTTTTTAATATCCTGGAACTAAACTTTAATTTATAAAATATGGAAAATGTTCAGGGATAAACTTAGTTGATAATAACTTGATATCAACAAATAATTACCTTTACAGCAAGCCTAGTGAAATTTCAAAATAAATGAATAACAACAAACATCTCAGATAAACCTTCCCATTAAAGACAAATATTTTCCTATAACAACAGAATAGCCAAATCCATTATGTTATATTCTAAAGCAAAAATTTATAAGAAATTAATATATTATTAATTAATAATTAATGACAATTACAACTAGATCTGCTACTTAATCAAATCAGGATAAAATATATACAAAGAAATTTTCAAAAGATGATATTGAAAATTTAAATTCAAAATTTAAAAATTAAATATTGAAAAATTCCATTCAAATGTTTAGTAATATTTGTTCATTATAATTCTTCATTAATTGTAATTATTAGTGTTAGAATAATTTTAATATCAATATTTTATTCAGATAAAAACAAGATGGCGCCTATTGAGTCAGCGAGAAGGGATTTAAAATGTCACGGCGGAAAACTTTACGAGGGGGGAGAAAGTATAAATGTCTGGCTTAGACACACCTTCAGGTTTGTGCTGAAGTGACGACGAGAAAATAAATCTTCAATACATTTTGTTGATTCCAATACAGAAATTAATAAAATATAGCCTCAAATATTATTAAAATTAATTTTTTTATTTCATTCAAATTAAAGAAATAGATTAGCTTAATTGTATTTATCCTTGTTGGCTTAGATCAGCTTAATTGTATTTATCCTTGTTGGCTTAATTGTATTTATCTTTGTTGGCTTAGATTAGCTTATTTGTATTTATCCTTGTTGGCTTAGATCAGCTTAATTGTATTTATCCTTGTTGGCTTAGATCAGCTTAATTGTATTTATCCTCGTTGGCTTAAAGTCATAGACAATCGGCTCACTTACTACCTTTGATGTCTATATCAAATCTTTTTGTATGATTTTGAAATGAATATAAAATGTAAATGGTGTCAAACTTTCATATGAAACTGTCATTTTTATTTATTCTTGCAGACTGCCGCCATTTAAAGGTAAACATAAAGATAAAGAACATGGAATAAGACATCAACAAGATCTTCAGGTTTAACACGCTATCTTATCCTAGCATTTATGATAAGTATTGATAGATTTGAATTTAAACTAATTTCAATATAGTTTCTGTGAATACGTAGATTAAACTCAATGGAGAATAAATATTTAAAAATATCAGTGTGTATTAAAATTAATAGATCATTAAGTTAGTAAGTTAAAGAGTATTTGAATATAATTATTTGATTATGAACAAAAACATTATATGCAAATTTATTTTTTCTGCAGATGTCAGATTGTAGAAGATTTTTGCTCTGTCCAATTGAACTGACCATCGGTCATCTGAGAAAATATATCAAATTCAAACACGACTTACATGATGGCTGTCAGGTTTGTCTGTTTGTTTGTTTATCTATCTGTCTGCCTGTCTGTCTGGTTGTCAGTCTGTTTATTTGTGTATGTAATTACTGATTGCTTGTCTGTTTAATTATGTATTTAATTTATTTGTTTATTAATTTCATTCTCAGAACAACAACAGTCAAAATATGTCAAAAATGTTGCTAAATAAAATAGTGTCTGATTATTAGAAACTGAAAACTTTTACAAATTGGAAACATTAATACGTTGAATTGTAGTAATACATGGATGACTGATTGTATGGTTACATGAATTGAAGGATGTGTGGATGGATGGACTAATGAATGGATGGATCTATGGATTGATGGAAAGATAGACTGATATTCAGAATGATTAGCTTCTAGATACACAGATAAATGATTGATAAATAGATAAGACAGATAAATGTTTAGGTGGGTGGGTGGTTGTATAGGTAGTTGGATGGATGGATCAGAGATTGATGGATGGATGAATGGATGGATAGGTTGATGGATGGATGGCTGAATCTTTATGGAGTGAAGATTTCAAGTTAAATTACATCAGCAAGTAACAAAATTTCAAACAAATTAATTTATACTCATATTTTGTGAACATTTCTTTATAACTTATCCAGGTCGCTTTGTTCTGCTGTGATCAGCATCTATTTGATAGTTTTACCCTACTCGACTTGGCTTATATCTTTCACGATAAGAAGGTCTGTATGGTTGTTGAAATAATATATTATTTATTTTAACAATATAAGGCATGGATTCATAAATTTATTTGCTAAAACTTATATAATAAATATTGTGAAAAATGAATTAGTACATTACATGTAAACTAATTGCAGTATTAATGTTTTGTCTACTAATGATTAATATTATTTGGCCTGATGTGACTTAATGCAATAAACAAATTAAATTGTTTAAATGATAGCAATCGGATTCATTACAATTTTAATTTTTTGGCTGATTAATTATTAAATACTCGAATGAATATACTAAAGAAATATGAAAAATATGACTTATTGCATATTTGTAATGATATTCTTTTTAAGTCAACATTTTTTCACATTTTTATATATTCTATGTTTTCACAGGTGAAGACTCTAAAGCTGAGATATGTAATATTAGAATCACATCCCTCTATCACTCATGAAATTCTAACATCAAACCTTCAACATTCTATCCCCAACCTTCAATTGACCAAAAATAAAAAAATTCATCATCATACTTCCACTATATCAAACCCACCACATTCAGATGACATTATCAGTATTTCAAAAGGGCATTTAAAGAACAATTTCAAAGCAATCGAAGAATCAGCAAATGTTTATAAATCTTGTGATAATTTAATGAGAAATTTCAGTGGCATTAGCAACAAAAGTTGCCTGTCTAATATCTGTTCGGTTGAACACAAATTGACAACATCTAATGAAAATAATTGCGAGCATCATGCAGGATCATTGACTAATGGAAATATTGATTCTAATGCTAGCAGGAATTACTTCGAAGATTTGGCTGCAGATAATGGCTTTCCGAAAACTGCGCATTTGGGGCCAGAAATTGATAGTAATATTTTTAATTATCCGAGTATGGAAAAGCATTCGGAAATATACAACATTCGGAAATATCAGAATTCGGATATTTCAGAAATGGCTGTTAATGATAATATTAACTCCATGATTCAAGCTACTGATTTAGGTGAATATTGTTTAGGTTCTAATTTTCTTAATCCTTTGGATTTAATCGCGATACAGTATTTAAGTAAAAATAGCAATTCATTGGGTGCTTTTAGTTTAGCTGAAAATGCTAAATTGAATACACTCGATCATTCAGTTTTCAGTTTTGATAAAACTTCCGGAATAAACTGCGCGGTTAACAACCTGAATAATTCATTATTTCAGTTTTCAGAAATTCAGAAAGATACCATAAACACTGCACACCGGGAAATTTTTGATATAAATTGGGAAACTGACAAAAATGAAACATCTAAAATAGTCACCGAAAACAACATGTCACGAAGTACATTTTCTCTACGGGATTATGACATTATTGACATCCCATGTCATGGACTCAGCGGCACAAACATGACAGAATTAAATGACTCCGACACTGAAATTGACACGGAAATCCATAACATCGCTGCAAATGTTACGATTAGTAATGAAAATTCGCTCACGGATTACGGCAATGTTGAATTGGGGAGTCCTGAAGTTCAGAGTCCATTTCAAGAAAGTTCAGATTACTGCATTGATAGTAAGATAGAGGTACATCGAGCTTTTCCTTTTGAAAACGAACACAATAGTCATTACGATATGTTACTTTCTGATACCGTTTTTATTCCTGTTCGATGTTTGTCGGTTAATATTGACAATTCTAAGTGTACTACAATGAAAGAGGTTCTTAGTAATGGGAATTTACAAATGTTGGCTAGGACATCTTCAAGTGAAGTTTGTTCATCTGGTAATAGAGAAGTATCAAATTTTGAGAATAATAATAAATATGAGGAGTGTGTATATAGTAATGCATGTATTACATCTGATCTGTATCCAGTATCAACTGGTTTGGATAATGGTACCTCGGCAGTATATGATACAATTTCAGTTTCTGAACAGTCAGATAGTCAAATGAACTATCAAGAAGTTGTAAATTTGAAAAGTTCGATAAATAAGTATGGTGTGAATAATTCAGTTGATGTAAATAAAGACTGCTTACCTGAAACAAATGCTGTTAGCAATACTGCCATTATAGAAGCCCGATATACAACTGATATTCAAGATAAGTGTATAATAAGTAATGCTAATCGGTCTGAATCTAGTTTTTCTAATCATATTAATGTTGATTTTAATAATGATAAATGCAATACAGTTAAGAGTAATAGGCGTGAACTTGAAGTAGATGAAAATGATCAATACCATTGTATAAATGCAGATAATGGTGATCATGAAGATTCTGAGAAGAATAGAGATGGGTATAAAACAGTAGATAGTATAAATAGTAAAAGCAGTGAGGCTGAAATTAGTGAATGTCATAATCAAGAAATTGCTGAAATTGATTTTAACTCAAATGACAAGAATAAGGATGAATTTTCTACTTGTAAAATTGCTGATAAAAATCAATCATTCAATTGTTTTGATCAAAAATCCACAGATAAAAATTATCTTGAGGAGATTGCTAATAACCAAAACATCAATCCATCAATTAATGAAAAAAGTCTCCAATCAGTTGGTAATTTAAATGTATCCTGCGCAAGTTCGATAGCATTGATAAGTAATGATCAACATACAAGAGAAACGGATTCAGAAATTGGATCTATCTTACCAAAAGCATTTTCCGAATTATGCTATAAAAGTGAAAATACAGATAATAGAAATATAGAAACATGTGCATCATTAGATCATTGTGTATCGCATGAACAACACACAGCCATTGAAAAAGAAACAGATATATTTACAAACACTTTCAAATCTCGAAAAGATATTACATCCATTGAAAGCTGCAAAATATTCGATCATTTTGCTATAAACACTGAAACAACTGCATCTGGTGGTATAGAACTGGTGAATTTAGCAGAAAGTAAGACTTGTTCACTAGACCAAAATGATGATAACCAATTAGAAAATCATCCAGTTGAAAGTTCCGTAACATCAGATACGCCAAAAAGTGACATGGATTTGGCATCTAAATCTAAGCATAAGGATCCCAACAGGCCACTTGATAACAATAAAAATGGAGCGAGTAATGAAGTAATGAATTTGGATCAAAATGTTGCAGAATCGGTATCAACTTCACCTTTATTGCTGACTGAACACCAACAGCCAATGATTTCCTCTCAAAATCATGCTGTAACCTTATCACCGAGCCATAATTTATCCACCAGGAAATCAGTCATAACGTCCTCTTTATCTACTGATACCAATTCAAACTGTGATAAATTTGTTTTGTCAAAAACTGAATCCGTGTCATGTACACATGTTGATAGCACCACGATGATTGCCAGCAGGTCATCCGTTGGAACACAAACAAATATCGACTTACTGGGACGCTATTTTAAAAGAAGAGCTAATCCGGTAAGTGCAAATTTATTCAATAGTAAAAGCTCGCGAGGTTCAAGCGTTGCAACAAAAATGCCCAAATTGAAGGAAAGCATAAAACCGGAAAAACAATTAGGTTTACCGCGAGTGAATTTACAAACGAGTGTCCCGCATGTTGTTTTTTCGGCTAATTCAGTTCCGATAATGGTTCCTACTGTATCGCCTTTTTCGTTTAATGGGAAAGGCACGTTGTTGATTACATTGCCGGGTAATTTTTTAGTAAATGGAAATACTAATAGTAATAACAGTATTGGGAATGAAAATAGTTTCACCGGACTTCCGTCTGTTGGTAGTAATTTCAACGCGATTAAAAGCAATTCTGCCTCAAAAATGAGTATCTTAAAACCTGGATCTAATCTTACATTAAATTCAATGTATTCAAGTTTTCAGAATCCAAGTAATTATATGGTTTCACAAAATAATGCCCTTTTAATGAATAACAATCAGAGATTTTGTTCGCAATCCTCAAGTGAATCAAAATTTAAACAACGACCATCGCAGATTATATCGAATTATACTATAGGAAAAAGATCGCCATTTGAAAATGCCAAAATTCGATCTTCAGTTTTTAACAAAGAGTTAACTAACAGTAAAATTCATGAAAGCACAGTAATACCAATTCATCAAATTTCTACAGTTAATAACATAACTGAATCAAGTATTGTATCAAATCAAAATTCAGATGTTCACAAAAAGTCCATGCCTTTTACATATTCTTACCCCACTTGTTCCTCATTTAATATACCCATTAAACCCAATTACCAGTTGGAAAGTGTCTCTTGTTGCAATATTCCAATTATTTCTATACCTACTACGAATAAATATCATAAATTTGATGATCATCAAAGTGGAAACCAAATTCATTACACGCATAGATTACCCAGTATCGTAAGTATTGCTAGTTCCAGAATTTTATCTCCTCAAAGTATATATGACCTATCTTCTAATACTACTAGAGAACATATCAACCCTACAAATTCAGTTTCAGTAAGGAATATAAAACAAGATGTAACTAATAGAAGATTGAGCAATGACACTTCAACGAACTCTAGTTTAGTTCGAGCGATTCTGGAGAGAAATTTACAACCTCCACATTCATATTCTCTTGTTTGCACAACTACTGTGCAATCTTGTGCTAATTCTTATGTTCAAAACTCAACATCAAATGACATAAGCATTAACAGACCAGACAATCTTGATTTTAAGAAATTAGAAAAAGCCAAAATCGATGTTACAGAAACTACCCAGAACAAAGGCATCACAACTTTATCTCATATTTCTTCCAGCAACTATAATAAAACTAACATAAATCAAAGAAGTCTTCCTTCCATTAGCATATGCTCTTCTGCAAATTGTCCACTAACCTCAAATAGTGAAAATATTCAGACTTCAAATGGGATACCAATGAATAAGACAATGACAGTTTCAAAGCTATCGCAGAAAAACAGTAATAAGAAAAATCTGAATCTACAAAGTCCTAATGTCACTACACTGCAAGTTATTAATGTAAAAAACAACATAGAATCTTCATCCATTATGCCACAAAAATCAAACGTTAAAAAGGCTATGGAAAAAACGACTTGTACAATTTTAGATAATCAATTACGTCAAAAAATCACTACAGACACAATCAAGGATATACCCACTGTCACTAAATCCCTCGATGATTATTTAAACCCAAAAAATCCACTTAAACAATACCCAGTTGATAATGAAGAATCCCAATTTCGTCATGTAAATGGCAAGCCTAAAATCCACGACTCTAATACCAATGCCGAAAAGGTTCCCTGGTCACCTACCGCCCTTCGCTTGCCAACGGGTCGAGGCAATGTTGCCCTACCGAAAAAAGTCTATACCTACCTAGGATTGGCAATGAGTCACGAACATATCGCCGCGGCAAGAGAAAACGGGTCAGAATTTGTAAATAACTCGAAAAATCTAAACGATAGTTTCGTCATAACTCTACCGGAATCCCGCTATAATTCTACAGCTTTAAATGATCATAATAACGATCCAGAACTTTCTACGTCAAATTCGGATTGCTCTGCTAATTGCAGAGTCCCGAAATCAATCCCAACACCTCCTTTGACTCCAGTAACTGTTCCCATCCAATCCTCAACAGTTTACCCCAATTGTCTTCCATCTGGATTCATACCTTCTTATCCTATGGATGTTACCCCTAATATGCCAAACGCTAAGTCAAAAACGCGAGGTTCAAAGAAATCTGGAAAAGGTATTCCTAAATGTAACAACAACAAAAAGAGGAAAAGCATTACTGATGATCTGGTTTCACGTGATATAGAAACAACTGCAAAAAGCAAAGATGATGAGTTAGAAGTAAATAAAGATGTGCCCGAAGTTTGTCAGTATTTAAATCAAGGTCTGGGAAGCCAAGATGATGTTGTGGACAATGTTCCACCGATTAAACGTCTGAGAAGAATGTGCACTGGCATCACGTGATGACATAGTGTGATGTCATGAGAGTTTGGGAAATATGAAGTTAGTCCATTCAATGGTTTAACTATGATTAAAGAACTTCTAATCCTCTTAGAATTACGTTAATTTGATAGTTTAATTGGATTTTTTGTTTGTTCTATGGAATAGAGTTTCATAAACTGAAATATTTGAATCTTTAATTGCTCGCTGAGATAGTACGTGTTTTATTTTAGAGATTTTGTAAGAATTATCTTTCTGCTGATTTATTACACGATATACAGGATTTATTATAATGTGTATTTCAATTTTATATCGTTTCATTTAATGAATTTTCGTTTTTGCACCAATGTTATACACAATTTATATTTACTTATAAATAGTAAATATAAGCTCTATATTATTAACCGAGTCGAGTATAATTTGTGTGTATGTTTTATCAACTCAATTATATCGCTTTTAATGTAGATAATTATAATTGATGACCAGCTTTTGCAATGTATTGCTTATTTGTTGTTCAACAACAGTTCACTATCGTGTACTTGAATATTTGTAAAGATAAATGTGTAATTGTATGTATACCGTGTATATATGCAGTGTATATATGTACTTATTTGTATATACCCAATGTGACTCTTTATGATGTAAATTAATACTTAATATATCTTTATAAATGTTATATGATGTACCTTACTGTAAAATCTATGATCTATTTTATTTATATATGCACTTCCCTGTTCCTGTGTTCTATCAACTTGATCAAATATACACTTCTCCTAAACACAACTTGTTTATACGTATCCTTATCATAATTAGAACTTGCTTATATGTACCCATTTCGTAACCATAACTTGATTATTCGTACCCTTCTAATATGCATAACGCGATTATAAAACGTGCTTTTTCGCAAAAATATAATTTATCAAATGTACCATTGTCGTAAGCGTATCTTTATAATGTAAAACTATCTCTTGCTCAGATGTACACTTCTCCAAAGCTAACTCTGTTTTCTTTAATATGTTCTTTCTATCAAACTTACAGCTTATCATCTTGTTCTCTGATCTTTCTTCCTATAATATCCTTCTTCCAAAGTTTAGTTCTTATTCTGTGATCTTTATTCTTAATGTACCCTTCTTCCAAGCATAAACTTTATTTTCTTTTCTCTGTTATTTCTGCATGATGTACCCTGCTACCGAGCCCACATATTGCTGCCTTATTACATGATTTTATTCTTGATGTACTCTAAAAGCCTGCAGTTTAATAATTGCATTCTTTGATACTCAGAAACTATAAGATTTATCTTGCAATTTACTTACAAATAAAATTTTACATACATCAAAATTATCACAAAATAATACTTTTATCCATGTTTCAGTTGAGGGGGGGGGGAGACAGAAACAGAGACATAAATTTAGATAGTTGTATTTTTAAGTGTATTTTTCTTATTAAATTTTTGTCTTATCCAAAATAAATAATAGCTTAACATTTTTATTTTTTGAGTCGGGGTAAAATTTAAGCATAAGATAAAATAATGTAGCAATTTTTCGATGACCCCGTATGATAATGGCCTTATTTCTAACGTTTTAGTTCATTTTGACTTTCGAATTAAAAAAAATTGAAAATACGGTTATAGCTTTGTACATCAATGTATGCTTGATATATATAATTTGTTGGAGAATTATAATTATTATTAATGTATTAATTGTATATTCAACATTTAATGTTTCGCTGTTTAACAGAATTTAAATGAAAGAATACATTGATTTTAATCATGTCATAATTTCCTTTGTTGTTGATAATAATAATACTAACAATAACCACAATAATAATAATGATTATTATAATGATAATAATGGTACCCTGACAAAACGGCCCCGAATACACTAACCCGACAAAACGGCTCCTTCAATTTATTTATAAACCCTGACCCTAACTAACCATAAACTTAATAACCCTAATCCTAGCATTCAATCCTAACCCAAACCTGAATCCCACCGTTACCTTAATAAGCAATAGTCTTGACCGTTTTGATGGGTCACGTATAATAATACTTTGTACTTGTCTTCAACAAGTACATGAAAGACTGTACTGCATCACTGAAATGACTAATGTGCATGATCAACACAAAGACGAGCTTATCAGTCAATAAATTACCCTTAGCACAATGCATCAGTGACACACCTGGTCAAAAATTAGTCCAGCGTATAAAAATATTAACGTGTTCAATATTAATTCAAGATTAATTCATTGAATATATACATAAATAATAATGCAATATTTATACAAATATTACATAAATATATCAAAAAATTCGCTTCATAACTACAAAATTAATAAATACCAATGTCGCACGTTTCAATTAATAAATGTCACATTTATAAACACTCTTCAAATTCTCGGCTATTAAACAATCCTCACTCAATCCTAAATTTATAAACACTTTTCCAAACAGTCGATAAACAAACGGACGAATGAAACTGATAAAACACAGTTAGGGGCGTGGCTATATGAGACACAATGCCCCAAGGTACCGCCCCGTAGAAAATCCCAGCGATTTGATTGGTCTCTGGGCGGATCATAATAAAAGTAGTAACCGCCCACATGGCTATGTTACAGAGTAGCAGAAAAGTTATGTAATTTAAACCAGGTTTTCTTCTTTCTTCTTCTTTTGTTTTGGGTGATCGATGAAGTATATCCAGTATAAATACAGTCTGTATGAATGACTAAAGGGAAGCAAGAATTATAATAAGTTAAAAAAGTAAACTTGTTATAATAAGTTTACAAAATTAATAAGTTTAAAAAGTAATTGAAAACTCGTAAATATTATATATTGAACTTGATTATCGTTTGTTTTAACTTCGAAAGACTATTGCTAAGATAGTCTTTACTGATCTAAGCCAGCAGTCCTGAACATAGAGTCTACTGTTTCACAGCACTTGTCATTCTTCGCCAGTCAACAACTTACACTCATTTCACCGAGTACCCCAAACGCATGGACGGCTGAGTCAACCAAGGAAGTAGTCATGACAGAGATTTGAACCCGCATCATTGATTTTAAAAGCAGAAGTGTTACCACTAAGCCATAGATTAAATACCTGAATTATTATAATGATGTTAGTTATGACTAAAAGTTGACTAAATCCTTTTGTGCTTTGCGTGCTGTAACAGCCGGCTATAATACTGAATGCGTGCAACATGAATAGACCAATCAGAGACAAGACAAGTAGTAGCTCGTCCAATCGCCTTTCAGTTCTTTGAATAAATCTCATCTTCTATTTTATACAGTAAAAATATGTATAAAGTATGTAAAAAAGCAAATAAATGACAACAAAAACTGTTGCAAAAAACAGATATGAAAATAAATCAGCAAATAAGTTCAAGGACAACTAAAGATACAAACAGACAGACAGAAAAAGGAACAACAGACAAAACAGACAAAGAGACAGATAGAAAAACAGACAGACACACAGACAAACAGACCGACAGACAGACAGAGAAAGAGGTAGAGACAGAGACAGAAACAGACAGGCACACACAGGCAGACAGAAGACAGAAAAACGGAAACAAACAAACAGACAGACAGAGAGACAGACTGACAGATAAACAGACAGACAGAAAAACAGAGACAAACAAACTTACAAACAGACAGTCGGAGAGACAGACAGACTGAAACAGTCTTTCTAACACACATTATCTATTACCTTCATACTAAGCGCAGCAAAACAAACAACCACCGTCGCCATGACACTCAGCACTAACATCATCACGTGACTCAAGATGACCCCTATCATCTCAAGGTCATCACGTCGGTCAAGGTCATCATGATATGCACTTAGTGACCCCTGTGCCGCGGCGCGCATGAATACATAGTAGACGATGATGGCAATGATAGTTAGAACGAGAAGAAATAGTCCCGCGAATAAACCGCGTATCGCTCCACCGCAGTCAACAGTTATGTGATTACGAATAAAAGTAGTTCCTTGACTGAAAGTAGTTCCATGGTGAGATTTAATTCCATCAAGAAAAATTCCTGCTTAAATATAGAAGAATTTTTCAGTAAACTGAATGAAATCAATAAAAGATGTTTAGTTAAAACTAGTCTTATTATAATTCTACTTAATACTTAAACAACATAAGAAAACTATTTTCATAAAAACATATTTTATTTAGACTTACAAATTTAAACAAAACACTTTATAAAATACTGAACTTAAACCTGTTTTTTTAAACCTGTTTAAAAAAACAGTTTAAGTCGTTAACCATTACATAAATAATATTTTATATTATATGACAGTAACTAGTTGAATTTACAATGCTTACTATAATTGTACTAACTTGCTGCATCCTTTAGCAATGTCCTAATTCTAAAAGCTACGTTAAAGACATCATACTTATAATACAGTAATACATGACATTAAACTTAAATTAAACTAATTATTTTTATTGTTCAAATTTAAAATCATCATTATGATTTACCATTAACATGAACTGCTTGCTCTTTTTCTTCCTGATCTACATTTATTTTCAACTGAGCATCTTTTACAATATTTTGCATTGAGGATTTAGTTTCTAAGATTAAATGTGCTGTTTCATCGTGTTGTTTGGTCATATCATTTGCTTTGGTCATATTATGTTCTTTGGTCATATGATGTAACTGCTCTGTATGATCAATTGGCTTTTTGTGATCAATGTTCAACCATATAACAACCATTATCGCTGAAAAGTGTAAAAATAACTATACATTTTTCATATCTCATAGTTGTTGACTGGGGAAGAATGACAAGTTCTGTGAAACAGTAGACTCTATGTTCAGGACTGCTGGCTTAGATCAGCTTAATTGTATTTATCACTGTTGACTTAGATCAGCTTAATTGTATTTATCCATAGATCATACTGTCTATGAAAAAATTCATCTTTATTTCCATTGACACAAATAGAATGAACCCATTGTACAAGTGATTAGGCAACCAATTTAGAACCAGATATCTCAGGTACAAGCAGATATCAATATTCCAATGACTTGCTGCACCCTTGAGCAAGATTTTTTATTCACTTAGCAATCTTTAAGTTTGTGAACGAATGACTATATAGATATTCAAATAAACTTTGTCGAGTGTAAACCAGTGGCGTAGTCATAAATTGACTAAGGGGGGGTTTCTCTAAAATTTGGAGTGTTGACCTTTTTTAGGTTAATACTCAATTTGGTTTTCGAACTGAATGTATTTGGTCTCTAAATACATGTAGTTGGTCTCTAAATACATGCATTTGATCTCTAAATACATGCATTTGGTCTCTAGATACATGTCTTCGGTCTCTAATTACATGTATTTGATCTCTAAATAAATTGATTTAGTCTCTAAATATATATATTTGGTCTCTAAATACATGTATCCAGCCCCAAAATTTCAATACAAGAGTTTCACCACTTAACTCACATCTTTAACTTGACAAAAATTATTTTTGCCTCCAATGGGGGGGGGGTATAATCCCCACAATCCCCCCCACAATTTTTGCCTATGCCACTGGTTTAAACTGAAACAATATACTACCAGCAGATATAAGACAATACTCTATAACAAAGCAATACAAGTATGGAGAGCTAGCGGCAGATATTTGTTCTAGTAAAGTGACATCATCGCAAGCTGATGACGTCATGTTGTGTAGACCAGTAAGGGAACTAGTTGCTGTGATAAAAACTGAAATATAAAAAATGGAGAAAAAAAATTTTTATTCGCTAAAAAGCAGTGCAAATATAACGAAGAAAATATAAAAGATTAAAAAATAGCATTGATAAAATATTTTCTATGATTAAGTGAGGGATGGATAGATTTATGTATGGATAGATTGACAGGTAGGTAAGCAGTAAGTAGACAAACAGACAGACAGATAAGCAGACAAACAGACAGATAGATAGACAGATACACATAGATATACAGTTATAATATACTGTATGATTTGTGAATCATACAGTAAGTAAGAACACACAAATAAAAATATTCTCGAAATTACAAAATATTACATTGTCAATAATATTAATTATTCCTATTATTTTAATAATTATTAAATACTAATTGTTATTAATAATTAATAATTAAAAAGTTACAAACATACCGTAATTCATAAAGTTAAAAATATTCTCAAATTTCAAAACATTACACTGTTAATAACAACAATTTTTATTTCCACAAAAATTCATCAAATCATCCACCTACCACCGCCCCCCTCCGCACCCCTTCTTTGACGCCCCTGCCCATCACCCAGACTCTGAGATGACGTTACATTACTACTTATGACGTCATGTATGACGTCATGGTTTGATGTTTTCAACAGCGCGCTGGTAGTTTGCGTTGTAATGAATCTAAGCCAAGTGCATAGATTTACACCAAGTAAGTGCATGAAACCAAATTGTGAAACAGTGCAGTTTCTATGAATACACATCTAAATGTACAAATAGTTTAAATAGTTTAAACATCTAGATTATAATATTGTATAATTATAATTATGTTATATTTGTTATTATAATATGTTATAATATATTATAATTATATTGAATTAATTATTGATTTATATAAAAAGTATGAATTTACTATTATTATATATCTAGCTTTAGATAAATTTGCATAGCTTATCTTTCTTTATTACTTATTTCTTTATTATTTCTTTATCTATTTATATAGATTACATTCTATTTAGTAGCAATGCAAATTGACTTTATAAAATAAATAAATACATAGTAGAAGAAACATAAAAGACAGTATCTACTATTAATTTACAGTACACAGAAAGTTAATAGTTTGCACAAGCACATTCAGACATTTACA
>JAQIXG010001455.1:0-22063 GCA_034700105.1 Oconnorella tubifera
ACATATTACATTATACATATTACATTATACATATTACATTATACATATTACATTATACATATTACATTATACATATTACATTATACATATTCATAGATGTAGAATTAAGACTATTACATATTATTACATATATTTTTACAAAATTCAGAAAAGATACCGAATATGTGTTATTTATTTAAACAACTATGTCGCGAAAATTAGTAAGTAAATAAATAAGAAATAAAGATATAGAAAAAAGTATAAACTGTAAATGAATGTTATATATAGGACTAGGCTTAATATTATATGGCTAAATGACATTGTATATATGAACATTATATAATTGCTTACAATGCAAATTATAAATTCTGATATATAATATATCGCCGTGTCTCAATTGGCCAATAAATAACAAAGCGATAACCCCATTGTTTATTGTATAAACTCTAATAGGCCTATATACGCGCATGCTATAAAGCAGCATCATATAATAGTTTCTATTCATATTAAACTTAATATATAGTATTAAATTTATAATTTTAATGTCAAAATAGTATAAAAACGTCAAAAGTTATATTTTGTTTATAATGTGAATGTCAACATAATCAACATTTAATTACATAGCTTCGCTAATTAGACTAATTAGCTAATTAGTTAATTAACTCTTTTAGAGTTGTACTTTATGTGAATCGCTTTCTATAATGTGCAGTAGCCTACATTTTCTACCAGGACTCAAAATCTAAACTCTCGACTTTCATTTAAATGGCTTGTCTAACTGCAAGAGGTAACAATCATGTCATTTAAGCTATTTTGAATTTAAATCTATTTACAAATAGATTTTTTTATTATGATAAATTTCTTATTCGCACGCTAAAGTGAATATATATTTTCTGTTTCATTAACAAAATCTCGAAAAAATAAGAAATAAAGATACAGAATAAAACACACGAATAAAACGAATAACAATACAGTATCTGCACTATTGCGCTCATTTTCACAACATTCATTTTCAACACACTGCACTGAATGTAATCGATCAACTAGAAATTAGATTATCCATTTTTAAGAATGACCGGAGGGCTTGCACTTACTCTTTCTTCTTTTTTTCTCTTTCAGTCGTTCATTCACTTCATGCATGGAGTCAAAAATCTCTTTCAAACTGAATGTTTTTTTTATATGAATCTTTATTTCATTAAATTCGCCAATAAATTTAAAAGATATAACTTAAATAAAACCAAAACGTAAGTTAAATCTGTGCAACATTATGTTATACGGTATAATATGCATACTTATATACTATTACTAACTTTAGAAAATGTACAGTTTTGCCCAAAGTGTCATGTATAAGTTAAGTTGATATCACTTAATCATACGAAAAAGCATCATTATGAAATTTATCTTTATCAATGGTCGGAAAATCTTTAATATTATTGTTAAGTTAAACAGTAAATATCGTTATTGAAACATTAAGAAAAGAGCAGGGGTTATAGTTTTTAGTAGCGTTTTTTTACGTGAAAATAAGTTAGGCATTAGAATGTCTTTTTAACTTAAAATTAGTATTAAAATTGAACCTTATCAGTTTTAACTTTCAATGCAGTATTTGGGACTACAGTACAGTACCCCCCTACAGTGAATTGTAAATATCAAAGTATGACAAATGAATTTGTAACTTCATTGAGACACACGCTGTTATTATAATACGATTATTAACCAAATTTACAGACATAAAATTTTGAAGGAAGACTAAAAAGAGATTCGGGGTGGGTATATCACTCCCTTCCTCGAAAATTGTCTCCCCAAACACTCTGATCGCAGACAAATTTATCCCGGAGTCCGTTAAGCGTCGCTCCGTCCTTCCATCCCCGCCGTCGGGCCATTAATGTGCCGAGCTCGGCAGCCCCCTTCGAACCCTCTCATCATTCAGTCGGTCGGTTCGGTCCCGCGTCGCGTTAAATATTCATAGCTATGCGGCAGAGCGGCTAGCGGCTAGCCGTGAACAAACCGCCGGTTTACCGTACAGCCCGTGAACAGACCGCCAATATATTCTGTACAGCCCTAGAGCAGACTATAGGCGGCAGGGTAAATGCTTCGGGGGCCCCGTGTAGCTTGTCTATAGTTTACAGAATAAATTGCACGTAGAAAGTGTTTTCTAACATAATATTTGATAGGATAAAAATTTAATAAATGTTGCAGGTTAATAATTACAAATTGAAATAGATGATATTTAAGAGAAAATATTATGTGCAATTTATGGGTTGATTAATTTGGTTAGTAAAGTTTAGGGAGATATTGTAAGAAATTACTAAGAATATATTTCAAGCAGTATAATAAAAACTTTATTTGGTAATAATAAAGCGACAAAATTTCTTCAAGGAAAATCATTCACTTATCATTACATGCAGCGAACGCTGTTTAAAGACGTAAAATATCTTAAAAAATTATCAAATTATTGTCATTTGTGAATAATCTACTGGACGCAGGCTAATTGCTTCTATGTCCATATCGTATAGCATAAACACACATAAAATAACAGCATAAACATACATAGAATAACATAATATATGTGTTGTAAAGCTAGATAATCAACAAAAAATTATATACGATTTTTTCAAATTCAAACAATTTATACGATTTTTACAGATTTCAAATGGTCTATTGGTTTCTAAAGCTTGCAATCAATTGTCAACAAATCTTACTACCTTTGTTATTTTATTTTAGAATTAAATACTGGTGTTCAAATCTGCTCATAAACTAAAACGAGTCAGATAAATTTAATGTTCGCTATATTTTAGCTAAAATATCCCCCTTTTATGAGCAAGCTTATGGGATTAGCTTTTGTAGAAAATAGTGATAATTTTAATGATAATCCCATCTAATCAGCATCACAATGATAACTATACTATTACAATGTGGTATAAAATTCTCTGTTTCACGGAATGAACTTAAAATTACTACGATTAATGAGAATAAATAAAAGAATCAAACAAGTTAGATTACTTTACGAAGAGCTCAAATAAAAGAGATAAACTTTAATGTAGAAGACTATGCGATTTAAGAGGATTTGAGATAAAAATCGATGAAAATCTCAATGCTATCATTGATCAATACAGCATTTATAGTAGAATTTTATAGGTCAGTGCGTTGTAAATATCGATTTTAAACTTTGAAATAAAGCCCGATTTAATAAAAGTGTGGAATAAAGCCCGTTTTATTTCGGTGTTAGAATCAACAATGATTTGCTGATATAGAGCAAATTTGATGAGTGACTGATAACACTGGAAATTTCTGTAAATATTCAACTGTAGATTCGAATAATTTGTAACAAAGAATAAGGGTCTTATTTTTGATTAATGCTTTACTGGAAATAAATTCTATTTATTTTCTTTCATGTCACGTAACAAATATTTGTCAATGCTTTCAATTCGCATTGTTTTCAAAAAAAAATTCTAAAACTTTCGTGATCGTTTTAAGTTTCCGTTAAAGCTTTCAAGATTTATTCAAGTTGTTATAAAGAAAACGCTTGTATTTATATATAGAAATATACAAAACAAATCCAGTAGAACGGACGTTTACATAGGATCTCACTCAGTATTAGTATCCGCAATGGAAGGTATTATTATCCAACAACCTTTCTGCAACTTCTACCAACACGAAGACGACTCAATTTATGGCAGCTCGCATTTACATTTAGACTGTCTCGATGATCAACCATGGGACTGAGAGTCGAAGCCGGTCATTCTTTTTGTCATCATTATCATATTGAAATTGTCGGCGAAAAAAGACAACTTGTAGACAGTTCCGTAGTGTACACGATTCTATAGTTCAATAGAATGATGCGAAACTACTGTAAAACTTTACCGCGATAAAGTCTATTAATTGTGCGTAGTATTTTCGTCGCGTTAAACAACTGTAGTAACTGAATATGTCGTCTCACGCATGCAAAGTCGGATATAATAATGTTCGAAAAGTAAGATTTCAAACAAATTTCGAGAATATTTGGTAAAAAACAACGCGTTTTTTCCTTAGCGCGATTGCGGTAACCTTGCGTAAAAGAAGCCGTTTGCTGTATTTGCAATTCTCATTTTACTGCATACATGATTTATCATCTCGTGTTGCCCGTGTATGAGCTTTGACACGGGTGTAAGGAATTTTACAAGACGGTGGGCATGTTTCGACAATACGAACAAGAATGTTTTGCTATTTTTAGCAGAGAATATAAACTGATTGTAGGATCTTAAAAATTAATGCAATCCTTAGTCAAAATTTAAAGAATTTTCTTCTTTTTAGTTAATATATAGAAAGTTTGATCAAATATGGCAAATTAAAATTCGGTTGACAAAAGTTTAAATATTACAAATTAAAAAGTGTATTGGAAGCTGTTTAAAGATTCAATATATTATTAACCTTTTATTCGGTTTTTAATTAATGTCACATCAGCACAAAAGGTTATTTAATGGGTATTGTGTAGTGGAAATGCAGAAATCAAGAGAAGAGAATGCTAGACTTTTACCAATTTATCTTTAACAACGGAAATAGTCAAAATTCTCAAATATTCAACTAGCCAATACATATTTAATTAATTTTATCATTATTTTTAGCCATCATTATTTTAAAAAAATGCCTTAGTATATACCTTTTTTGTTCTCTTTTCCATATTAACTTACATTTAAAAATTGTTTTGTTACGGAATCGTGGTATTCTAACAATTTACCATAAAAAATCAGTAAAATCGAGATCTCAGAAAAACGTTTTACCGTAAAAGTACAACATACATTGTACCGGTGTTAACACAATAAGCGGAGCAGCGAACGCAATTAAATAGCGCACCCCATTCCCAGAAAAATCAATAATACAACTTATTCACTTGGAGTTGACTTTTGAATTTTTCATGAGTAGCCGATTTCCTCCAACGAGAGGTCATTTCCAGAGGGCCTTGTGGAATTATTTTGGTGCGGGGGGTGAGGGGGATTGTATAAAAATATTTATTTTAAAAACTTTCTCGTAATTTTTATTTTCTGTTTAATATATTCATACATTAAGAAGAATCAACAATTTATTAATAATATAGAAAACAAAATCACCGAAAGAAACAATAAAAAATTAATAATTTTTACTAAATCGATTAAATTTATCAATTAAATAAAGAATAAATAAACATGGTAATGATTTATATAGGGGCTAATCGATAAAAATAATTTTAAGCAAAATTTAGATATCTAATTTAGATTATTTATTAAATAATCGAGTTTTAATAGATAGCAAATAAATTTTGCAAATTTAATAATTATAAATATTTTACGCAAGAATGTTTTTGCTTCATGCAAGAAAAATTAATAATTATGATGCTTTCACTACAGTTGAAATTTTTCTACATTTTTAAGCCCAATAAGTCTACAATTTTCTAGTCTATTATCATTGCCTAGTCTAAAAGATTAAAAGAATTTTTTAATCTAATAATTTTAGAAGTAAAAAGTCTAGAATTTTCAGCATTTTCGTGCAAAGTTTGAAAGTTAAATATGACAAGAAATTTAGCACAATTGTCTGCAAGTTTACTGCACAATTTTTACACTTTCTTAGGAGTGCCGCCCGGAAGCAAAATTTGAAAAGCGCCCGGCGTGGGGTGCCACTTTGGGTGAATTAGAGGGACCCCGAACATTTCGTGATCTGAATCTGTGACGTCTGATTTACAACTTCTTACAAAGCAGTGGCGAAGTCACTTGAAAAGGGGGGAAGTTCTTCAAAAAAAATGATGATCTCTTTTAGGTTATCACTTAATTTTAGTCTCAATTTGCATGAATTTGATCTCTAAATACAGACGCCGAAAAATGAATTACATCGTCATAAAAGGGGGGGGGGAAGGTTACATCGCAAATCTTTAACATAACAAAAAAAATTACCTCCAATGGGGGGGTGGGGGGGGGGTTGAACCCTACGTCACTGGTATCACAACGTAAAACTATACGTCGTAGTGTACGTAATTACACTTAATTTTATTATCGTGTAGAATTCGTTGAAATAGTCTGACTACAAAGTACACGGACATGAAAGTAGAAATCAGCAAAACTTTCTCAGAGCAGTCATTCTAAGTTCAGTATTTATATGTAAGTAGTATATTTTCATCATTTTTGAACGAATTTGAACGAATCGAAATAATGTGTGAAGGTATTTTTGTCAAATTTGGGAAATAAAAAAAAACTCAATCTATATATGAAATGTATGATAATGTAGAAATATTAAAATATAGGCTGATTTTTTACGAGGGTTATTTAATATAAATATTGAACGGTTAAGAATGAAAATTGACAGTAAAAACTAGACAATGTGATCATAGTAAGCCAGTTAAAAATGCTACATTTATTTACTTAATGAATTAATCACGAAGCCTTAAATATATATTATAAATATATATTATAAATATTAGACGTCAATCAAATACATTAACGTAATCCAATTAACGAACTATAAAACAAAATACATTATAACAACGCAACTTAACATAAACCTCACTTTAATAGCAACTAATTCGAATTTGTTACTCCGTATGATCTGTAAAATTAAATTTACACAATGTTTTGTCTAGTCTTTATATCAGTTTATGCCTTATACATGTATAATATAGAACTTTATATAAAATCTCACTTTTATATATAAACCTACCAGTTATTATCGATCTTTTATTTCTGTTTTTAATATTCGAATTGTATGCAATGAAAGCAATTCCGAATATTGCTCGATTAATCGAATTCGTGATTTTCTTGGTCGGTAATTCTAAACACTGATCTGAGAGACAATACTTATCTAACTCGAATGAAAGCATTCACGCAACTGAGATCCACCTACAAACTGATTACTAAATGAAACCCAACCACAAGTCAGCAGTAGCAGCTGTTGTAACTGAATTTGCTTTTGAAAGTTACAAGTCAACAAATATTATGTAGCCTACAGTAACTAACACTAATTACAATAATATTTAATCCCAGTGCTTTTTTTCTGCCGGAACGCGCGCGGAACCTTTTTTCTCTGCTGGAACACACCGGAACTGCGTTCCGGAACCTTTTTTCTGATCATTTTTATTTATTTTTAATATTCATCAGGATAGTTATAATTTTGACGCCATCCGTTTTTAAACATTTTTTAATTAGGCTACATCGATGACAATTTAAATCTTTTTTTAATTAAATTAAAAGCCTGACACAGTATAAGTTACAGAGCATTTTCTTTTTATAAAAGTTCTGTTTTTATTATGTGTTTCTTTGAATTTATTTCCTGAAATCGCAAACTTTTTGTTGAAACAACTTTTTTTCGATAGAATACGTTAGGCCTAATACGTGTTCAGTAAAATATACTGGTTCCAATTGCATTAAACAATTCTTAACTATTGGTTGCTGCTGCATAGAGAGTTTTTATCAAAATTTTAACTGAAATATCTCTATGTTTAATATAGCCTAGCTATTTGACGACTTTTAAGATTCGCGGGCTAATTCAACATTTTTAAAATTAGATTATTCATTTTAAAGTATTGGTATAATACAGAAATCTATAATTTTACAGACATTTTACAATATCTGTTAAAGGCAGAAAAATTATGATTTGATGAAGAATTGTAGTATATAATATTATTATAATGTAATTGCACTTGTTTGGTCCGCATAACGTTCTTCAAATTATATGAATTCCTAAATGCGGACGTAATATTAATCAATCTCCATAGAATGCCATAACTCATTGTTTTATTAAGATCTTGCGTGTCTAGTTTAAACTTTATGCGTTCTTTATTTTATGCATCATGTGCGCATTTTATGATCTCTTCCACAAGATATAGGGGAGGCATTTTAATCTCCTCTACTTCAATGCTATTCGCTTCATGCAATATGCATGCGTGCCATTTTACACGATCATAAAGAATGTTAGTGCAGCGGCAGAATCCGATGAGAATCGTACCGATTTAGCGATTATCTATACAACCGGATTTTTATTTTAAATTGTATTCGGTGAATGAATACAATTTAGAATAAACTAATGTTTATATAAATACTACTATTTGGTTGTGAAATAATATGCGTAAAGCCGATTGTGATTGTAATGTAAATACGCTCAGTTTTAGACAATATTTGGATAACTTTTAAAATGCTGGTATTTTACGATTTAGCTAATTCATCATATCGCAACGGTAGCTTTCTAGTAATTAATTATTTACAAAGCTCTTTTATATTATAGGCTTAGAATAGCTAATATTAGGCTACACATTCATTCTGCACATTGTTTCATAAATGTGAGGAGGGATAAGGGGAGGAGGGATTGTTTAAATAAAGGATAATGATGCTGCAGTGTTTTTTATACATACATTACTGCATGTTATATTAATTTTACACTAAAATATTAGATTACGTCTATTATATTTGAAGATATTGGCCGATATTTGTATCGTAATAAAAAATCTTAATAACTATAAGCTTCTCAAATTATATTAACAGCGAATTTTTAAACTTTCAAATATAATTCAAATCTTTAGTTTTGAGAATTTTATTTTAAAAAATGATAAAATCTGTGCCAAAAAATCAGCATTAAAATGCACAACAAATTTAGCACAGACTTAGCGAATTATCGCCTGCAGCTATATTTTGTTAGCTTTAAAATTTCAGCTTGCATCCGTGTTAAAAAATTACTTAAGTTTAAAGTGAAATATGTCGCATTCTATTAACCCACCTCCCTAATTTTGATTCTTTATTTCTCACCCCCCCCCCCCCCCATAATCGCAGCGGGGAAAATAATTTTTGCCCCTTTCTCTCCGTATGAATAATATGGCGATTCTCAAACTGTGTTTTTGTAACGACGCGATTGCGTGATGCACCACTTTCGTATGAAAACAATCACGTAGAGTTACGTTAACAGCGTTTAACGCGTTTCATACATAGCCCACGTGACGAGGGATTAGATGAGAGGAAATAGCGTAACGGGTATTACGTTAGAGGAGAGGGAAAACTAACGTAAAAATTTATTAATTTTCGAGAATTATTTTATTAGTTAAATGTAGAAAAATTCTTTTAGAAAATATTAGATGTATTTCTTTGGGTTAATTAATTTACTTAATAATTTAAGTAAAATTATTTGTAGATGAAGATTAAGCTTTAATTATGTTTGTTAATGAAGTTTATTAGTTGTGAATTAAATTGTATATGAATTAATAGTCAACATATGACAATTGTCCAGTTCATGACATTTATTGAATAATCAACAGATATGATATTTACGTGAATAGTTTACTGAATGATTGAATAGTCACGAGACTTAGATTAGATGAGAATAGTCAAGTAAATGACATTTTCGTTGTTATTTTGTAATATTTATATAATTCTCTCATTGACAGCTGAATCTCAGAGGCAAACTAAAATAAAGAGAGAACAACATGAAAGATTGAAAATGTTTAATTCGAGAAAAGTCAACAAACGTGAAAACGATATATGAAATTAAAGCTAAAACAGAAGAAAAAGTCGAATACATGTTATTATGCAAGTGTCCAATAAGTTAGCATAAAATTAATAATTATTATCAGTAATTACAGTACATGAACATTTGATCAGGAATATACAATACAATACAAAACATATTTTCTAATTATTAGAAATAAATAAACAAGAAATAACATAGTCCATAATATATTGAGCTTGATTCAATTTGTTGAATTATAACAAAATTCTTAATTTATATTTCATTAGAATTATAGTTATTTGTTGCAATTATCAATAGGTCTATAATTAGTATACTTAAAATACCAGTATTGATAAATGTAGATCATTTAATTTTAAAAATAGGCACTTAAAGCAAATTGTAAGATTGTTCAATATTTTGAAACAAAAAATTGATTTTTTAAATTACCGACTAAGACTAATAATAACAGTAAAAGTATCAAAATTTTGTCTTTAATGCGTATTAGAATTTGCTGATAATGTAATAAAAAACAACTAGTTACAAAATACAATTGCAAGTAAAAAGTTACTGAAATCATTGTTTCTCATACACCAGATTTTGAAATACAAATTGACATAAATTGAATAATTTAAAATATTATACCAAAATATATAATCCATTACATATGATAGATTATACTAGATATAATACAAGCATATTTTTACATTGTATCACATAATATAAAGGCAACACAAAGACACAATCAGTTATTATTACTAATAATATTTAGAGTAATGTAAGTAGATTATTACTATTACATTACTATAATAATTATAGTTATGTAAGTAGATTATTATTACATTACAATATTACTACATATTACAACAATACAAACTTATAAAGTAAGTTTCACAACTGTCCAACATTTCACAATATAAAATATTAACTTATAAAGTTAGTGTCACATTTTACAACAACTTCTATAACCGAAACACTTATGCTGCCTTTTAAACTTCAAATCAAAAATGCCCGATCTCAAATATTTCCTTTAAACCTTCGCACAATTGCATAAAATAGATGCGCATATGCATAAATAGATGCGAATCGCACAAATAGATGCGAATCGCATAAAATAGATGCGCAATCGCATAAAATAGATGCGCAATCAACTGTTACAATCTACACAGAATTACTCAAAAATATTCGAATAAAACCATAATTCCAATTTAAATTCTTTAAATTCTATCTAAATTCTGATTAAACAAAACATTTTTTCGGTACCCTGACAAAACGGCCCCGAATACATCAACCCGACAAAACGGCCCCATCAATTCATTCAATAACCCTAACTAACTCTAAACTTAACCCAAACCCTAGTGCTAACCCTAACTTGAATCCTAACCTTAACCCGTATCCTAACTCCAACCCTAACCCTAAGAATTAACAGTAGGGGCCCATTTGTCGGGGCCATTTTTCTAGCTTCCCAAAAATTTATTCTTCATTATCTTCCCTCCGGCACTCCATCCATCGCTGTCGAGTTCATTAAATAATGTCGAGTTCAATAAAAATCTTCCGATGTTAATTCTATCCCCCCGTCAAATCCCCCCGTATCTGTCGCGTTTAGGAAATCATTCAAAACGCTGAGTTCTCTGTCGTCTTCAACTGCCGCGACATCGGCTAGCGGTAAAATATTCTGCGTTAGAAAATCTATATCGTCTAAAAATGTGGGATGCATCGCGGTAGCTGGGTTCGCAATACCGCTGGCGATAAAAGAGGAGGAGCTATTGGCTGAATAGCGAGAGGATCCTGAGATGGCATTGTGAAAAGAGGCTGGGTTATTGGCTTCATAGTGTGAGGAATTTGGAGCTCCGAGTGTTTGGTTTCTGATGTAGGGTAAACGATTCGTATACTGACTGAGATCGAATGTTTGATTTGATGAAAAGTTTGAGGTCTGGGGATTTGCGATGGTGAAAGAATTAGAGGGTGAAATTAGAGCGGGATTAGGGGTAGGGTTTGTTAGGATGTCGTTAAAGGTATAGGGCTGGGGGAGGGTTGAAGGGGGGATATACCAGAGGGTATTGGAACTGAAGGTGGCATTGGATTGATGAGATGCATCTGAAAAGAAAGAAGAATTTTATTAGAGAAGTAAAAATAAAACTTCCAAAAGAAACAATAGACGTATTTATTAACAAATTCAGATGAAGTGAACTTTTTAAGTAACTGTAATAAAATTTAACACTTTATACAAATATTTTAAATGAACGAATAAGATTAGTTAGTATTAGGGTTATTAAATGAATTGACACGGTCATTTTGTCGGGTTAATGTATTAGGGGTAATTTTGTCGGGGTACCCAAAAATCAACATACTTTCATCAGCTACAATTGTAGGCAAAAGACCTTGTAATTGATTCTGTCTGGTGGCCAGCTTGCGATTAGGTTCATTCTGTAACATCCCTAAATAAAGCAAAAAATGTTTTTTACTTTCGCTTCGAACACATAACAATGAATCTAATATAATAATTGGCTAAGTTCATCTGTCCGTCTGTAACTCGATATAATTAAGCTATTAAGATAGATCCAAGAGTTCTCAATGGTACCATTGAATCAAGGCTACTACTCAAATTGGATCAAATATTAGTAATATAGTTGAAATATTGAAATATAGTTTTTAGTTGATAATAAAGTGATTTTTCACATTTAAACATTTGTGTCTTTTTTTCTTTTTTATGCCTGTCTTCTGACAGGCTTTGCTGATAGTTTATTAATAAATATCTTAAATAACTTGAATACAAATCTATATATAAAACAAGCACTAGCTTATAATAATTAATAAAATATATACAATGTATAATCAAACATACTACAACAAAAAACATTTATTAAGCTATAATTTATTAAACTTTATCAAAAAGTCTAATTGCAAATTGCTCATAAACATTTTCATCGAATCAAGAAATCAGAATTTACGAACCAGTAGAATAAGATGATTGGGAGACATCAGTATAAAAGTCAGGCAAGTTCTTGCTTAGTTTCTGCTTCTTGTTTCTAATTCCATCAGGATCTAAAGAACAAAAACAAGTATGTATGTCTTTCCTGATACTGAGGATTACGGGCCGTTATAGAGATCATTGACCCGCCATAGAGGTCATTGACCCGCTACAGAGTTCAGTGACCCGCTATTGAGGTCATTTACCCGCTATAGAGGTAATTGACTCGCTATAGAGGTCATTGACCCGCTAATAGTAAGGAACATCTGCGACATCGTCCCTCGACAGCTAAACAGACGTTAAACTTTATTGATTGACTGATAAACTTCAATAATTACTTCAGTAATTACTGTATCAATTAAAAAAAAAACACAATAAATCTTAGAAAATGATAAATATAGAGTGAATCTAACCGTCATTGCGCGGTATATACTGAAAGTTTTTCGGAGTACTCGTAGCGTTGTCTGAACGACGTCTTAATTGAATGTTGACATCAACCGGATGCTTGATATTGAGATCACAATACGGGGGAGTGCGCAGGATTATCGCCACCTGGTAACGTTAAAAATTACAAAAATATAAAAATATAGTATCAAAGCCTTAATTTAAAAGTTTCTAAAATCAGCAATTTTTACTTCTAAGTTCAATCGATATAAATAGGAAATCATGAATTAACACAAGCAATGAAAATAATTTAAATATCTTACGGTAAATTCAAAATAAACTAAACCAACCTGTCTGTGAACATCGTCCGGAGAAAAGTCTCCGAATGCCTCCCAGACCAAATTACCAAGAGCATCGAGCTGAAAAAAACGCACCTCAATATCATCTGAAATATTAAAAAATAGCAATAAAACAATCATTAAAGTTACATTTACGAATCAATTTATTGAATATACAGAATATAGCAATGTAATTGGACATAATAAAAGCAATATAAAAGTTAATATACAAAAAATTAATAGTTTGAACAAGTATTGCAAGTAAAATTTCAATTGAAAAACGTTAAAACATTAAATAGTTACAATAGTTACACACAATTTAAAAGGCAAACATTATTATATAATCAAACATTAGACATTTTTTTCATTAGTAATTATAATATAGTAAAAAATGCATATTGGAAAGCAATTAATGATTTATCACTGGTTATAAACAAGTATTTAAACAATAACCAATTAATCTGGATTGAATTTATGATTAACGTTATGATTTACAGTTTAATAAATTGGTTTTAATTGAATATATGGTCAAATTTCAACTTTAAAATAAAATTTCAAGTTCGAGAGAAATTTTTACCCTTGTTGACTTTTTCGCAAAGTAGAAAAACTTCAATTCCCCCGATTGATGGGCTAGCGGTCTGACTGAGACGACAAATTGAAAGTTCTTTTACGGCCTCTGAGATCAAAATTTGAAATTTTATTTATTTTTAAATAAACAAACTTTTAATTATTAAATTTCTCTATTTTAGAGTCAGCACATAGCAAATTATATTGTTTAATATATAATATAGTGTAAATAGAAAACAATATTCGATTATATTATAATATAACATAATTCGATTCAATTATATAATAGTATATATAATCGAATAAAGTATAAAAGTTTATTTACGATAAGAGTTTAAACAAATGGTTCAAATATATATAATTTAATAAATAAATACATAGTTTAATAATTCATTATAACTTATAATCAATTTTACATTAAACTTTAAAAATCAAAGCAATTCTTACATAGTTTAACTAGTGTGCCATAATTGAAACAACACTGAAACGAACTGATTTAACTGTTTAAATTAAAATTCTTCTCATTAAATTGATGTAATTTAATCAGAACAGTTTTAATTGCAACAATTATAATTGTTTCAATTCAAAATTTCTTTCACAAAATGTTGGCTAACTTTTGTCAATAATTGGCTGAGAGACGATTGGCTTAACGACTACAGAATACTTCTTAGGGGTGTGTTGATCTGGAAGAAAAGCTTGAAAACAAAGCCTCACAGAAGTCAAGTCCATATTCTCAAAAACGTAATTCGCTGTTTAAACAAACGCAAAAATCATTTTATCAAATATAAACAGCTTTATTTTCCATATTGAAAGTTCGATTGTTAAAGTTTAAAGATACGTAGCGTTATATCTAACTGTAAATATATATTTCCATTATATTTATATTCCATTATAGAAAAAACTAGCACAAAATTTGAAGTCATAGTATAGTTTAACAAAAAATGTTATCTTTAATATTATTAATTTGTTTATATATAATTCTAATTATAGATTAAAAACAAAATGGAAAAACCCACTTCCAAACGGATCAACACGATTATTTTTTCTTTCTAAAAGATTTCTCTGCACATCATTTCTTCTACAGCACTGTATGCCCACATTTTGTAATCTGCAAAAAATGTACAAAAACTATTTATTAAATCTCAAATTGTTATTTTCATATTAAATAATCAGTACAATATAAATTGAACACAATTGAAATACAGGCTATTCTGTAACAATACTAACTATTACATAGAGATGATTGACTAAAATGCCGACAAAAGATGCTGAGCAAAGTATAAAGTTGTCTTGCTTTTAAAAAAGTAAATATTTAAAAGATTAAATAGACAAAATATTACAAATGCTTTCCGTTAGCTTGTTACTTAAAGTCACATCAGCACAAAAAAATAAATTATTTGAAAAAAATGATTTAATTTCAGTTATTAAATTACTAAGTTAATTTTTCATATTAGTTAATGTACATCAGCAGAAAAAGTCTATTTATTGTAGATATGATTCATGTATACTTGTTATATGTTATGCAAGAAAATTGCCTAAAGTCACATCAGCACAATAAAGACAATTAATTGCATTTTTTAATATTTTGAACTTTTTAAAAATTTAATTTTTTTATTATTTTCGATATTTGTAAATTAAAAGTTAAAAATAAAAGAAATATACCTGCAAATGGTTTCGCCGGCCTCTAGTCTTATTGTGCACACCCCCTGTTTACAATTAGTCCCCACCAACTGGTGGGGGTGGGGGTAGTGAGGGGGGTCCTTGGTCACGCAACTTATCACAAAAAATGCCGATGTGGGACTGACATTTTTAAGCTGAAAAATCAAACTATATAATCAACCACTGCGAAAAATTATCATTAACATTATATAATATATAAAAAATGACCATATAATAAGAATTCCGCTAAAAATAATTAAACATAATAATGCTATAAATTTAGCATACCTTTTATAAACGCGATCATAATGAAAAAAATTTATTCAAAAATTATTAAATTTAAACTTTATTATAACCATTACATTATTCAAGAATCTAGTTATGACTACAGAATTTATCATTACGTGATAAATTAATGTTATCAATCAGCCAATATTTACTCCATTTAAGCCCGTTCTGGAACGGGCTTAAAAGCTAGCTATTAAATAATATCGTGGGAATAAAAAAGTGGCAAATTGTTTTTACCTCCACAGCAGGGTATGTTTTATTGTCTCCCTCACTCAATTCTCCAAGTAGACTTCCGGCCAAACGTCCCTCACATAAATAGCGAAATCTAAGACTGCATTGTTGGGGTTCCTCTATCATCTCAATGTAGGGACCAGGCTCCGCCTTCACGATGGGGCGTGGCGACGCCTCAACTATAAGATGAATAGTAGAAACAAGAAGTAATTAAAAAAACTTACAATGTATTTAATAATTCATTCTAATTTATATTATGTAAATGTACAATGTAAATTATAGATACGAATATGAATGAAGTGCCATATATATTTAAAATATTAGCAAAAATGATCAAAAGTCAACCACACAATGTATTGTACATGTTTGTATATATGTGTACTGTATAAATGTGTGTTATTTGTAATCAACGTCACATCAACACAAAATGTGATGTGTTGTTAATTGGATGTGCAGAAACTAACTGACTACTTGATAATTAACACAGTGCAATAATTTCTCTCAAAAAATGTAATCGAATCTTTTAGTGAAACTGAAATCCGCAGGTTTTGTTAAATTTAGACTCTTTGCTATGACTTGGTTCAGAAAAGATAATAACATGTTATGAATTCATTCAGTCTTCATTGAAGATCTCTTAATTGAAACTTTTTAATAAACATTGAAGTAGCCTGTTAGTAGATTACTAGATATTAGTTTTGTTCAAGTATGTTATAATAGCCCTGTATATTTTGATGATTCATAGGAATCTAACTATAGGCCATTTTTATCAACTAATTTGCATTATTTTGAATTGATTGTTGGCCTCTTCTATACATGCACACTGGGCTATAAACAGCATCGTTACTAAAGTTTAAGAACTGAATGAACGAAAGAAACTATTATTTATTCTTGTGTCTTTAAAGCATTTTTATTACATTGCAATTTGTTTTTTTAACCGGAATACCGCAGTGTTGTATACATGATAGTAGTTGGCCTAATTAATAATTTTATGTTGATACCATATTTTAAATTATTGACCCATTAGGCAGACTAGTTGATCATAATCATTATAGATTATAACATTCAGATAAATTAAAATTTATGTCATATGATATGCTGTAGACGTGTATTCACATAAAATAATAATAATTACTTAACATAAAAAGCAATGCTCGTTTGACTGATCTATTTAAAATTTATGCTATTTTTAGCTTTGAAGGTCTACATAATAAATCATATTATATTCTTATATATGATACTGTATAGAAAATATCTCTCAGTACACGCTGTTAAGCATTTACTTATAGACATAAATAACACATATAAAGGTAATTCATATGTAGGCTAGTGTATACATTTATGTAAGCCAAAGTGTTCGGTATTTACAAAATAGACAACTAGGCATACATTAGCAAGTTAAACTAGATTACATTTTATAGTACTAGTTTAATTTGTTAGCCTCAAACTTGACATTATACTTTCACAACTATAATAATGTTGAATATCCATCAGAAATTCTGAAGGAATATAAAATTTCAGTAAAATTACACCATTTTCAGTAACAACTATTAGACAGTTATATCAAATTCAACTTAATCATGATATCATTAAATATTGAACACTCATTTCAATTATACATTATAGCTAAATAATAATAATTTCAAAATCTGCTATTCGTTTTGATATATAAAACTTAACCAACATAAAATTATTAAGTAGGCTAACTAATATCTAGCTACTATAATAACACAGCGTTATTCCGGTTACAAAATCAACTCATAAAATCTATTACCTTTCGTTCGGTTCATTATAAAATAGACTTAGTTTTCACCAAAAAATCTATCCACCAAATCTGACCAAATTTCTTCTTCGATTCTTCGAATTCCTTTTCACAATCTTCAATATTATCGATGTAAAATTGTGTTTAGTATTAACACACTCGGCTATATTTCTGTACAAAAAACGTCTAGGATTTTTTCTAGCTCGTATAATACCGCGTGTCGTTAATACCTGATATGTTATACTTTGTGAAAACCCAGAGAACGAGGAAATAACGAAGAGTAGCTTTAAATAGAGTATTAGTCAGACGTTCAATACTGTTGATATTTCTCAGATAATGTTATTATCGACTCAGGAAGGGGGTTTGACCCCCATTGGAGGGGAAAATGATTTTTGTGTAGGTTTAAACGGTTTAGTTTAGTGGTAAACCACTTGTGACGCTTTTGTTAAAAATTGCTTGCAGACGTGAATTCGGAGATCAAAAGTTGAGTTAAAACATAAAAAATGACACTGTTTTTGAGGATCAACCCCTCCTCTTTTGAAATCCTTGCTATACAGCTGTATAAACTATAATCATGATTAGGTAAATTTTATCGTCTTGCCAATTTTTTATATTGAAAAGGCTTTTTGGCGGTGATTTCCCTGATGTTTTATGTCAAATTATTGATCTTGTTGAATAAGATGTTTATAATGCAGCAAAATTGTTTGATCAACAACATTGTGCAGCAAAAAATGAAGTTTATTTCATTGATAAGCACTTAAGTAAGCGTGTGGTTAATTCAGTGAATGACAAAAAATAAATAAAACATATTTGATTCGATGAATATGTATTGTGCGCTTAATAATTATTAACTACAGTGAAAATTATTTTATTTCTTTTTTTTGCTGCAGGGAGCCTGTAAGGGTTGGGGGACCACCGACAAAGTAGGGGTTGGGGGACCACCAGACCATTCCGCTTCAGTGGATCCAGTGGTCTCAGTAGATGCAAACCCGAAAGGGGACAAATGCTGGTAAGATTTTATTTTTTCTATTCTGCAAAAATGTAATTTTTCCAATTTTCCACGCTTTAACTTTAGAGAGTTAAATTCAATTCTTAATTTTTATAATATTGACGTTTATAATATTGAAAATGAATGATGTCATTTACTATCGTTAATAATTTATATATTTTCGCCAATTAAATGCAACTTTAATTTTAAGCATATAGAATATAATAATTATATTTTAATAATCTTTCTATTTAACTGTGTGCATTGTAGCGTCGACTTCTGCATGTGCCTGGGCCACGTATGGTGTGAGTACAATTACTAAATTTTCTCATTTTCAAGATATCATTTCTACTTCATCTCATTTGCGTTCTAATAGTCTTCAATATACTTTTAAAATCTGATCTGATTTGAAACGGTATACAAGGCAAGCATTAACCACAGTATTTTGTCATTTAAAAAAGCAGAATTGAATGTATACATACAGTGCGAATTATTGTAAAATATCTGTATTTTAGTATTTATGTAGTAGTTTAAAGTATTTTAAATAGTATTATAAGAAAAGTTTCAGAAAACACAGATTCTGCCAAATGAGTAGCCGATAATTCTAACGCTTGTGTACCTTATTTGAATGGTTAAATATTAATATTTCTTAATTTGTACTCTTCGCATAGACTTCGGTGGCCCAGAGGCCAGAGGAGTGTGAAGAATTACTGCAAAGAAGATGTGCTTCAACTGCGGCCCTGTAACAAGTAATAAACAGTGATTGATTTGATATAGTTTAACTTAATACATAGTTTACATTAATAATATTTACTGATATAAAATATACATATCATGTATATTTAATATAATCGGAATCGACAGATCCCAGGTTGACTTCCTGTTTAATCCAATACTACGTTTCTGTAAAGGACAAAGTAAATGCTTGACCAACGAAGCGCTTTTATTGTCTAATTTAATTTGTGTAATTACTGTAGAGTTACATAGTTAACACATTTAACTTGTAAGTACGGGTTGACGTTGATTATTTTTCTATGGGTATTATTCACCACACAAATTGAATCTCTACCAACTTTGTCAGACTGTACTACTTAAGATCATTTGTTGCAACTAAGCACAAAACTGCTGTAATTGTTATTTTGTTATTTTATTGCTGTTAATTGTTATTACTGTAATTTTATAAAATTAATATCAATATGTATAATGTGAAAGTTTATCTAGTAATCGTATTGTTCTCTGTTTGTAGAAGAAGAATACAGAGAGTATACATACATGAAGGAGCGGTAAACAAGCCACTCTCTTTGTCACTCTCCTGTTTTGATCTCTGTCTCTCTTTTTTCCTTTCTCTCTCATTCTTTCTATTTTTTGTAATTTTATACGACTTGTAATATTATGTTAATGTGCGATTTAATACCGATCACAAGCTAGTCAAATATAAAGTAATGTTATAAAATTAGAAATTTCAGTTTGTACAATTACAGCTCTTACAGTTACATGGTCAGGCTTTGTGAGAACTGCATGAAGCTTATATGTAAGTTTGATTTAAATGAATTGCTTAACTTACTACATTTAGTTAGATAAGTTATTTTACTCTGCTTACACATTTCTTTGAATGCATTTCAATTATTACGAAATATCTTTGCGAAACTGCGATTTGCATTTTTATTGCATAATCACATTATACCCATAAAGCATAGGAAGTGTTGTATTTAAATGTAATGCATTTTATCATTTTAACAAAGTACTACAAAATTCATACTATGTATGACTATAATAATATATAGTAAAAAGAATTATTAGCTTAAGGTTTTGGTTGTGTTTATATTGTATTTAGATTATATTGGGAATATTTCTCTTGTTGAATATTTTTTATTAGATAAATGAGGTGTATTTGACATTAAATTTCAATTTGCATTATTATTTTAGACACTGGAAAGATTAAAAATAGAAAAGGAATTCAAATATCCAAAGGAATAGAAATTTGCAATTGTTGCGCTTATTTGTGTGGGAAGTGTGACCACGATATCGGTCTGCTTCATTTTATTTATTTTTACTTGATAATTTGTTTAAAATTAATAATACATTTGATAAGAAGGATATATAAATTAATTGTAAAAAATAAGTTTTAACCATTGCGACGATGACAGACATTTATCTTACAAATTATAATTACTAATAATTATAATTACTTGTAACTAATAACAGTTGAAGAGCAGTTAAACTTTAATAATATATTTGCAAATATATTATTTGCGCAATTACATTAAGATCATAAAAAATAAGCTAATGCAATGAAAGCTCAAAGTCTTCTAGTAGTTATAGCTTACACACTGTTGATAAGCAATGAATGATACAAATTCGATAGAAATTTAAATAAAATGTAGTCAAAGTAATACAACAGACCATATTTAAATTTTAAATAAATTTTCGTTGATTTAAAGTTAAATTTGGATATGAAGTATTTTCATTTTTAGACAAAGCATCCTCAGATAGTGATTCTAGCAAAGAGGGGGCGAAGGGTCATTTTCCTGACAGCCAGACGCTGAGAGACGCGCGCCTGGTGCTAGGTAATAAAAGTAACTACAGGAATTATTAGCGCTAAGGGTTTCAACCCAGTGTAGTGGAATATTTCGCTGACTTGCTGCAGTCTTTAGCGAGACACATCAGTCATAATCCGTCAAAACGGCCCCCGACAAATCATCCCCGACTAATAATATAATTGTTAGAATTGGGGTTAGGATTTGTGTTAGGATTGAAGTTATTGTTAGTGCTAAGGTTAAATTTAAGATTGGTTATGGTTATTAAACAAACAGATGGGGCCCATTTGAAGGTTTAATGTATCCGGGGCCATTCGTCAGGGTACCTGAATAAGTCATTTGCAATGCAGATGTTAAACTTCAAGTTATCGTAGACTTTCTTCTTTAAAGTTCAATTTTATATTATTTAAAATTTAATGATATATTGTTGTAAATCGAAATACATGAAATTATTTGTAGGTATTGATGAATATGTCGACGAAAACGAGTCAGATGATTCTGACACCTAGAAATGAACGCCAAATTATTATTCCTATTCTCTGTTGACGAAAACGAGTCAGATGATTCGGACACCTAGAAATGAACGCCAAATTTTTATTCCTATTCTCTTATTGTTCGGATAATATATTTATGAATCTGTCGCATTACTTTTCTCTATTCATATTTAAATCGGTAATCAGTTTATTTTCATCTTTTCTCTCAATTAAGGCCGGTTCACATTGGCCGACATTTTGCACGAGCTTCTCGTGAAATTTTCACGAGAGACATGCGTGCAAGAAAACGACAGGTCAAATACAGGTCAACGACATTTTTTGTTGTTTTCTTGCACGCGTGTAAAATGTCGTTGACATGTCTTTGAACTGTCGTTGACCTGTCTTTGGAGTGTCGTTTGCTTGCACGTGTGCAAGAAAACGACAGTCCAAAGACAGGTCAACG
>JAQIXG010001456.1:0-22063 GCA_034700105.1 Oconnorella tubifera
CCTCCCTCCCCCACACAGTCCCCCCCTCACTGGTATTTATGTTAAATATTGAACATTTCACAATCGAAACTAATTTTAACTAATATAAAACACTTGTACTCGTCAGCCGAAAGCAAGATTATACATCTAATAATAATTTTAAATTCTATTCTTTCAAATATTTATTATGATTTAACTTTCATACATTTGTAAAATATAAGTTTTGTATTATTCTTGATTTTATGATTTATCTATTTTAAGTTTTGTTGCTCCTTCGAAAACTTTTATCAAAGAAACTTTCGTTTAGTGATGAGAATATGTTCTGTGCTGACATTTATGTCAATCTCTTTGATGCCCCTCCTCTCGCTCCGCCCTCCGCGTCACGCTTAAACGCCTCTACTGACTGAATCCTCTCACGACCTCTTTCTCTCTCTCTTGCTCTCTGTTTATCTCTTTCCTCTCTCTTAATCTTTAACCTCTTTCAGCCTCTTTTATTTAAAAGTTTCAGTGGAGTGTGCCTCTATAGGCAGCTTGACAAGATGAAAACAACAACTCTCTCTCTCTCTCTCTCTCTCTCTCTCGCTCTCTCTCTCTCGCTCTCTCTTTCGATCTCTTTATATCTCTTTTTGTTTTCTTTCTATATCTTTATTTCGTAAATATTTTCTTTCAAAATGTTTAAAAAAGAAACAGATGTGTAACTGACCCATATATTATACTCCTGATAAAATAATTTAAATTTTACGTTTACGCAAAAATTTATCAACTATGTTATTCATCATCATCTTTGTTCTTCTAACAGTATTGACCCCATGAAAGTCGCCCCTCCCCCAATTGTAAAAACCAAATGTCATTCAACCGTCCCTGGCCCCGCCCCATGCTAGTGGCGGAGTCTAAACGTGACGGGGCCGCGGGGGGCAGGGTAAATAAGTCTAAAGAAGCGAGGGTAAAACTGAACGCCTTACTAAATGAACCATACCATGGTGAATATAAAGGACGGCCCAGTGTTTCAACAACAGGGACCTTGTGTGGCGCATATATAGCGAAACTGATTGGGGGGTGGGACAGGGAGGAGGGGGGGGGGCGAGCGCTCACAACTTTTTACTAATTTCACGGATAGAAAGACTTTGAAAGAAGTCGATTGATTAAAAGCTAATTCGTTTGTTTGGCAGAAATATCAAATATCGCGTCAAGTTTGAAATGACCTGTGAATACGAATGTCGCGTGAATATGTGACAAAACGTGGATATTAGGAAATGTCTTATATGAAATGTCTGATATGAAATGTCATTACCTATCAGATACTAATAATAATGGTTGGGAATAACTGATATTTATGCAGTCATTTGTTTCTTTATTTGAATTTGATTGTAAATATCGCTTTAATTTGTCCAACACTTATTATATTTTCGTATACTCACACGACATATCTCTTAGATATTCACTCTATATATTTCCCACTCATGCCTATATATGATAGGCGTGAGTGCGAAATATATAGAATATATATAATAAGTGTTGGACAAATTAAAGCGATATTTACAATCAAATTCAAATAAAGAAACAAATGACTGCATAAATTTCAGTTATTTCCAACCATTATGAAAGGTATAACTTATATTGCAGCATATTATTATCTTCATTTATAGGCCTATCTCAATCGCTTATTTAATATTACTATTGTTATTTATAATTATTATTTAGTATTATTTAATTAAATAAATTATACCATGTATAATTTAATATTATAAAGATAAAAGAAAATCTCTGCATTAAACGTTGAATGATAAGTGTCGTTAAAATAAAAGGATATCGTGGCAAATTTTAAGTAACAAATCAATTTAAAACTGAAATAATTATGAATAATATATAAGTTAAATAAAATGTAATAACTATATGCTCCAGTCGAATAGAAATTAAAACAATAACAAGAAATTTAACTCAAAACCATGTCAGTTAGAGATTCCTTATTAAAAATTAAATTGACTTGAAACGACTCAAAATGGTTACGATTTACTTAATAAGTTTATCAAAATAAATAAATAAACTTAAACAAACCGTATAATCCGAACTAAGCCTTCCCTCCTCCCCACCCCCAACCCCCTCCCCCTGTCCACCCCCCACACCCCCACATCCTACTCCACTCCCCCCCGTCCTGGCACTATTGAGCAACTCTTCCAAACTTTCGATATAAACGATAGTATTCCTCAGTATTTCAACCTTCGGCATCCTCTGATTAGGGTTAGGACACGTGCGCTTCTTTAGGGCATCGAACGCCTCGTTGACCTTCCTCAGCCTCCTTCTCTCCCTCATCGTCGCTGCCTTCCTTCGATCCACCGTCACCGTCTTCTTCTTACAAGCCTTGCAGGCCCATAGCAGGCAGTGTCTGTTCGGTCCGTGCTGCTGGGACCCCGGGGCAAGCACGTGTAGGGCCCCTTGGTCGCCTCCCCCGTCGATGTTCCCTGAGCCTTGGTGTTCACCATCAAGAGGTTCCTCCTTGGTGTGACAGGCAGAAGAATAAGGAGACTGGATGGAATCCATTTGGTCAAGACTGTCGTCTGAATTAGAAGGAGTTACAACGTGATGTCGTCCTTCCAACTTGGTCGTCTTGTCGCGTCTCTCGGTTACCTGCAGGGCACAGGAACCTACCGGGGAAGGTCCCACTTGGTCCACCCTCGAGGAGACAACCCCTTGAAGGCCATCGCAGTCCCTCGTGAGGTCAGGGAGAGGGGATGGATACACCTCGGGTTGGACCTGTAGATGAGGGACTCTATCCTTGAGAAGGATATCACCCGGTATCCCCACTCTGGTGTCCTCAAATCTGGGATACTGATCCGGGAGACTGTAGGGGGTGTAGTATGGTGAGATGGTGGAGATCATGTAGGGGTTGTGAGTGTAGTTGTCTGGGGGGTAGGTTGGGATCATATCGGATGTGTTTGGGATGTGGTTGTAAAGGTCCGAGGATGGATTGTACTGGGGATAGGATTGATTGTAGTAGGTACTTCCGTATCCATGATGATGATGCGATAACGACATTGTTATAAGTTACTTAACGGAAAATATTATATTTAAAATAAAAGTTAATTATTAGTTATTAAAAGTTAGAATATTGGTCAAGTTATATGTTGTTTAATTTTATGCGGTCTTTTTGTTCCTGCAGACGCCTAAATATCAACGAATTATTTATATTAATATCTCATAATAAAATTTAAATTTAAATAACTCTGGTTATGAAAGAAATGTATTACTAATTTACGTATTGAATTTAATTAAATAATAACCAAGTATATGTATATATACAGGCCTGTTTTTATATAAATCATTTACTAAGCATAACTTTTAAATATATTAATTAAAATGTTACATTTAAATAATTTATATGTAATCATCAAACGTACGAGATGCGAAATAAATAGTAAAGAAATTTACAATGAAATGTTTCTAACTTATTATTAAATCAATTTAATCGCCTAATAGCTTTAATACGACTGAAACTATTAGACCTAATAATTAACATCTTAACTATTCCTAAATTATACAAAATTTATCTTCGCGAAACACATCCCTAGAATTACAACTCTAATGTTGTTATTTATATTAAAATTATTATTTTTATTACGCAATATTACACGCGAACGCAGCTGTTTACAAAAATCATCGAAACTTTTTATATCAATAAGTTTTGAGACAGAGTAGGGAAACTTTTGTATAAGATTGAAAACTTTCTTTTGAAAGATGTTCCTTTCACTGAAAGATAGGTGGAAACAGATGTAGCAATTAGAAGCTGTCAATCAAAACAGTAAGATGATTCCAGTTGGTAGAATTACGGATAAATCCACGCAGCCAATCAGTGATGAGATTGTCAATTGGAAACGCCTCTATTTTTGAGCGCCCAATGAGAATTGTGATGGAGAATGTTTCGTATGTTCGCAGTTGACTTGAAAGAATTGAAGTTATATTATTTTTCGGTATACTTTCAATATAAATTAAGTTGATACATTCTAAGGTTTCAAACTGCAATTTACAGACAAACAAATAAAGAAATAAATAAAATACTATTAGTTAAATGTTTTTTGTATATGAAGGTCATGATATAATTTCAGTACAAATTGCATAATTAATATATATCTTTATTTCGTCTACAATGAAGCAAAAATAGAGCAAGTAAAAGCTTATAACTAGAAATAATTAAACAAAATCACAAATATAATCGACCTAAATTTAGACTATACCGACATACACCTGTAGGTCTATTATAAGTTGTATACACGCCTATAAAATACCGCGAGTACAAATATATAAGAAGCTTTTATTGTATATAGGCTTATTGTTGTCAAGTGCACATTAAAGAGTTGTATATATTTCTATGCATCTATAATCATTTGCAAACAATATATACAGACTTAATATAAGCATAATATTACATATATGTAGGCCTATACACCATAGAAGAGATGACGAGATACTGGTTACGCGTTTTGTAACAACTAAGGAGTAGTAGGTTCGAAGGTTGAAAATAAAGTATAATTATAGAAGAATGTTAAAATGCGAAATTTAAATATAGATGTTACCGCGTGCACAATCATGATATGTAAGCCAAGTGTTTTATCGGATAAAGCATTATGCTGTGTGTAATTGATCCGCTGATTGCATATTATATATATCCGAGCGTTGATCCCGCACACTTATGCACAATGTTTATTTGATACGAACCTTCTTGTATACACTTTATGTAAATACATATTGCGTTTTTGTCAATTGGTGTAAAATAAATAAAAACATTGTATTATATTACTGCAGGATTATTCTGTATACGAACATACACTGCATGCATTTGTCAAAAAAACAACTATTATTGTAAAACATGGCTTCAACGAATTGTTTTATCATATTAACAATAACGTTATAACATGCATACATTATAAGCATGCCTATAGAACAATTAATTCTAAAACTCTTACAGTATATAGGCCTATATTCCGTTACGTATAGTATTATAGATCATTATAATATCATTATGAGAATGAAGTTGTTACATAATGTAACCCATAACATAAAAAAGGATTGTTTGTGTTTACAATATATAGGCTCTATGTTGAGAAGTGGTAGATCTATATCGCTGAAAAAGTAAATCACTTTCTGGTCCAAAACTAGATTACATTGTTACTAAGTAATAAAGTGATAGAGGGGGGGGGGGCGAGAGAGAGAGAGAGAGAGAGAGAGAGAGAGAGAAAGTAGCCACAAACATACAGCGTTGCAACAAGGTATGCAGCCTGGTTGCAACTTTAAATTTATGTCTAAATCTGGACATAACTTTAGGCTTTAGTGAATATTCTAGCTAGAAATGAATTAACTGCTTTAGCTGCACTTAACATGTTAATGCAGCGCATTAATAAGTATCTCGCATAATGCTAGGACTATACAAACACTAAGTTGATCTGTAATAGAAACGTGTGTTGTTGATTATCTTGACAACTACACGCCTTGGATGCTTCTAGGCAGAATTTTAACCATAATATTTATAACTAAACTTCATCATAATTTGTAAATTATAACATTTAGATAATATAACATTTGAAATATCAATTTAAGTTTTGAATATAAACTTAATTAGGAGATTATTTAATTAGATATAACAGATATATAATAGCCTTAAAAAGTGAATATTTGATTGATGAATATTTAGTAATGATTATTTCTATAACATAGCTTCGATGAATATGTTTAACTCGTCTGGCCAGTATATAGACAGATTCCAAGTTTATGTCAATATGAAGTTTATTGTATAAGCGTTGTTAAGGTACGAAGAATGAATTTCATTTAATGATTAATCAATTTACTGAAGTTTGGACATAGCATAATTTGACAGTGAGTATACTTAATGATATATGTTATATTATTGTTAAGGTTTTTTTTAGATATTTACAAACAGAATACTGAAGATACAAACAAGGCTCGATCTAGTAGGCCTAATTTTTTATCTTATCTTACATTGAATAGAAGATCTATAGGATAATTGGAAGTATGAAAGTTACTGACCCAAACTCTACCTCATATTGTGATATATTCATTAACAAGTTTCTGACGAGAATGGACTAATTTCAACATGCATTAATTTATCTTCATTTATTCAACTTCGATTGAAAGTTACGAATTCAAAATGCTCGATTCAGAAATACGGACCACTGTAAGGATAGAATCAACACAAGATGTGGGATCAGTTTCTCGCAATTTTCGAAATCTCGGCAATCTAGATCTTTCTTCTCTGAACACAGAAACAAAAACACGAAGTTTATCAATCGGCGGACGACATTTCAGTCTAGAAAGAGTATCACCACAAAACCTAGACCACTATTCGCACAATCGATCAACTTCACCTGGTTTTTCTTTCACCGGGAAAAAGATGGTCAGAATAAAGGACGATGAACCCGGGCCAGGATCATATTCCCCACAAGAACGTAGTGGATCAACCGGGTTCAGTTTCGGCAGCAGACGGTACTCATCCAAGATCGATAGTACACCAGGACCGGGTGCTTACGACACGGACATGACGTTATCAAATCAAGGATTCAGCCTCGGGTCTAGACATCCAGATGCCCATCGTGAGACATCACCCGGGTCTGGGGAATACTCGATTGGATCGACGTTGAACACCAATGGATATTCTCTGGCTGATCGATACTTGGGTAAATCGACCAGTTCGGGTGATTATCGATACTCTGATTACACTAAAGGCGCTTCGTACTCATATGGAAGTAAGACAAATACATCTACACGTGAAGCCAGTCCAGGTTCAGGTGCTTATCGAACGGAAACTGTGCTTAATTCTGTGTCAAATACTTCACCAGCTTATTCAATTAAATCTCGCCATATTGGGTCGCGGCGAGAGGGAAGCCCTGGTCCTGCATACTATGAACAAGACTCAAAGACCCGCTACGACGGTAGGGACACCAGCCCCGAATGGACCATACAAGGCCGGCACAGTATGAGCCGTCGAGAAGGGTCCCCAGCCTCCGGAGATTACAGCTTTGAATCGGGTAAGAAATCTGAAGGATACAGCTTTGGTCGTAGATCGGCCGAGAAGCGAGTCGAAATAAGTCCAGGGCCAGGAGACTATTCAGACAGTTATGTGGTAAAGGACAAAGCAGAACACTCGTGGATATCTCGTAGAAGACGCAGTCCCGATGCTGCTGCAGATAATCCAGGTCCTGGGGCTTACGATCCGGATATCAGTTCAACAGTGAATCGGGATCCTGCTTGGAGTCTACGAGGAAGGCAGTTGTCCAGTAGCAAAGAAACGAGTCCAGGTCCAGGTTCGTATGACACAAAATTAGGAGATTTTAGTCTTGCATTTACGATGTCTGAACGAAAGTTGACAGGTAGAAAAAGTACATCACCCGGTCCTGGAGAGTATGATATTAGTAATTATGGCGATGGAAAGGGATACAGCTTTGGACATAAATCAAGGGATAGGCGCGTTGACTCAAAGCCTGGACCTGGAGATTATTCAGTAGAAAGTGCGTCGAATACAGTTTACGAAGGCACACCTTCGTATTCGATAAGTGGAAGACGGCATCAATCTCAGTTGGAACATAGTCCAGGACCAGCAGCATATAGTGTTGAAGGAAACGCTGCAGGTTCCCGTGCGTGGACGATGGGGCGAAGAAGCCTCTCTCCAACAACTGAAAGAAGTCCTGGACCAAGCGCATACAATCCAGATATAAATTCAGTAGTTAATAAAGACCCTTCCTGGAGTATTGCTAGTCGCCGAAGTCGGAGTATCACGGATATTAGTCCTGGACCCGGAGCATACGGTGATACACAAATGAATGCCGGTCCATCTTATTCAATCGGTTCGCGCCAGGTAGGTTCAATACGATCCCACTCTCCAGGTCCAGCAGCCTACAGTCTGGAGAGAAGCAGCGGACAAGGATCCCATTCTTGGACAATGGGCAGGAGAAGCTTGTCTCCTACAAATGACAGAAGTCCCGGACCAAGTGCATACAATCCTGATATAAGCTCTGTCGTTACAAAAGATCCCTCGTGGAGCATGCCTGGACGAAGAAGCCGCAGTATAACAGACATTAGTCCAGGACCAGGTGCCTACAGCAACATTCAAAGCGATGCTGGTCCGTCGTACTCCATAGGCTCGCGTAATGTAGGCGTTATGAGATCTCAATCACCAGGACCTGCGGCCTACAGTGTAGAAAGTGGCAGAGAATCAAGGTCCTGGACAATGGGAAGAAGAAGTCTCTCCGCTTCAGCAGAACAAACTCCTGGACCAAGCTCTTATAACCCAGATATAAATTCTCTCGTGTCCAAAGATCCATCTTGGAGCATAGCTGGTCGCAGAAGCCAAGGCATTGCGGATATGAGTCCAGGACCGGGAGCTTATGGTGATGTCCAGATGAGCGCTGGTCCGGCATATTCGATTGGTTCACGTAAACAGGGCATACTGAAATCTCACTCTCCTGGGCCCGCAGCGTATGGTGTTTCATCGAATGGGAGTGGCCCAGAGTGGACGATGAGAGGGCGATCCGCTGAACGCAGCAGCAGCTTATCACCTGGACCTGGTGCGTATGACAGCATCGGAGAAAATCTAGGACCGTCTTGGTCAATGGGCAAAAAACATAGCGCTGCAGTAAGATCTAGTAGCCCTGGGCCAGGCAGTTACAGCCCAGATGCTAATTCGGTAGTGACAAAAGATCCATCGTGGAGCATATCTGGACGAAGAAGCCGCAGTATAACGGATCTCAGTCCAGGGCCAGGTGCTTACAGTGACATTCAGAGGGATGCTGGCCCGTCTTACACAATGGCGTCGCGACAAGTTGGAGTGTCTAAATCGAATTCTCCTGGACCAGCTGCATATGTTCCAAACAGCAAAAGTGCTGGTCCGGAATGGTCAATGAAAGGACGGTACTTGGAACGCAGCAAAAGTCAATCCCCTGGACCAGCTGCGTACGACAGTCTCATGGAAAAGGGAGGCCCCGAATGGTCCATGGGTACACGCCAGGTTAAAGCAGCTGGAGCATATACGCCAGGTCCGAGCACGTACAATCCAGATGTAAGTTCAGTCTCATATAAGGATCCTTCGTGGAGTATGCCTGGACGCAGAAGTTACAGCATTTCAAGTGCAAGCCCGGGACCAGGGGCTTATGGAGATATTCAGATGGCAGCAGGTCCATCATATTCGATCGGCTCTAGGCAAGTCAGGGCATCTAGATCTCATTCACCCGGACCAGCAGCCTATGGTGTTTTATCAGCGAATGCAGGCCCAGAATGGACGATGAAGGGACGTTATGCAGAAAGAAGTCAAAGTGAATCTCCCGGTCCAGCAGCATATGATAACCTGGGAGAAAAAATTGGTCCATCATGGTCTATGGGCAAAAGGCACATTGCAACCTTAGGCGCAATTGGACCAGGCCCTGGTTCTTACCATCCCGATATAAACTCTGTTATAACAAAAGATCCATCTTGGAGTATGCCAGGGCGAAGAAGTAATGGAATCACTGAAACGAGTCCTGGACCCGGTACTTACAGTCACGTCAGGCTACAAACTGGACCATCGTACAGTATTGGATCTCGCCAGGAAGGTATCATACGTTACCAGTCACCTGGACCGGCCGCTTATTCCTCACATAGTAAAAGTGCTGGTCCTGAATGGACGATGAAAGGACGTTATTTGGAGCGCAGTAAAAGTCAGTCACCGGGTCCTGCTGCATATGATAGTCAAGGCGATAGCCTAGGACCTGCCTGGTCAATGGGAACACGTCATGTCAGGATTGCAGGGGCAAATACCCCGGGTCCAAGCTCTTATCATCCAGATATAACTTCAGTTGTTAACAAGGATCCATCCTGGAGCATGCCTGGGCGCAGAAGTACAGATATAAGTAGCGCAAGTCCCGGACCCGGAGCATACGGAGATATTCAGTTATCTTCAGGTCCATCATACACAATAGGATCTCGCAAACTAGGTGTTTCTCGGTCACTATCTCCAGGACCAGCTGCGTATGGCTCTTATAGCAAGGGTTCAGGTCCAGAATGGACTATAAAAGGTAGATATTCAGAACATCATCAAAGTCAGTCTCCTGGACCTGCAGCTTATGATAGTCTGGGAGATAAAATAGGTCCATCTTGGTCGATGGGTAAGAGGCACACCGCAACAGGAGATTCGCTGAGCCCTGGTCCCAGCTCATACTATCCTGATGTCAATTCTGTTGTAACAAAAGATCCTTCGTGGAGTATGCCCGGTCGTCGGCGATCCAGCATCGCAAATGTTAGTCCTGGACCTGGAGCATATGGAGATATCAATTTGCAAACAGGACCTTCTTATACTATTGGATCTCGGCAAAATGGTGTTTTCAAATCACGTTCACCAGGACCAGCCGCGTATGGCTTAGCATCATATCGAGCCGAATCCAGTCCAGAATGGACAATGAAGGGTCGTTATATAGAACACAGTAGAAGTCAGTCGCCAGGTCCCGCAGCCTACAGTAGCCTGGATCAAAAGGGTGGACCATCGTGGTCAATGGCTAAAAAACACACAGCTATTGAGAGCTTAAAGACTCCTGGTCCAGCTTCATACAGTCCAGATGTAAACCCAGTTGCAAAAAAAGATCCAGCATGGAGTATGGCAGGCCGCAGACGGCATAGCATTACAAATATTAATCCTGGACCAGGTGCATACAGTGATGTCCACCTTAACGTTGGACCTTCTTACACAATTGGATCCCGGCAAACAGGAGTATTGCGATCAAAGTCACCCGGACCTGCGGCATATGGTCTAGCGTCATATCACAAGGACACAAGTCCTGAATGGACTATGAAAGGACGTTATATGGAACGCAGCAAAAGCCTATCTCCAGGTCCAGCCGCTTACAGTAACTTGGAACAAAAGGCCGGACCGTCATGGTCAATTGCAAAGAAACATGAGACTCGTGAATATGCAAAAACTCCAGGGCCAGCCGCATATCATCCAGATGCAAGCACTTTTGTAAAAAAGGATCCTGCATGGAGCATGGCTGGCCGTAAAAGTGAGAGCATTTCATATAAAAGTCCTGGACCTGCGGCATATAATGAAGTTCTCTTAGATTCCGGCCCATCCTATACAATGGGAAGCAAGAAAGATGGTGCGTTGAGATCCCATTCTCCGGGACCAGCGGCTTATGGCTTGGCATCCTATCATAAAGATACTAGTCCTGAATGGACAATGAGAGGGCGATATATGGAACGCAGCAAAAGTTTATCACCAGGACCTGCTGCATATCGTCATCTTGAACAAAATGTGGGACCATCATGGTCAATTGCTAAAAAACATGATGCACCCGAGTACGCAAAGACTCCTGGTCCTGACGCATATCATCCGGATGTTAATACTGTTGTTAAGAAGGATCCAGCTTGGAGCATGGCAGGTCGTCGAAGCGAAAAAATTATGCATAAAAGCCCTGGACCTGCCGCTTATAATGATGTTCAATTGAAAACGGGCCCTTCATACTCCATGGGAGTTAAGCAGGATGATATAAAACGATCACATTCTCCGGGACCTGCCGCTTATGGACTGGCTTCATATCATAAAGATACAAGTCCGGAATGGACAATGCGTGCTCGTTTTCTCGAACATGCAAGTAGTCAATCGCCTGGACCCGCTGCCTATACACATCTTGAACATAAAATTGGACCATCTTGGTCAATGGCGAAGAAGCATGAATCACCTCAGCATTCAAAAACACCAGGCCCTGCCGCTTACAGTCCTGACGTTAATACCATTGTAAAGAAAGATCCAGTCTGGAGCATGGCCGGAAAAAGCAGTCCGACTGTAACTCATACCAGTCCTGGTCCTGCTGCTTATAACGAAGTCCAGAGAAAGTCTGGTCCATCGTACACAATGGGAGTAAAACAAGATAAGATAGTGACAGCTCATTCACCTGGACCAGCAGCATACAGTCTTGCTTCACATCGTAAAGCTTCAAGTCCCGAATGGACAATGCGAGCTCGTTTTATCGAACATGCTAGAAGTCTATCTCCAGGACCTGCAACGTACACGAGTCTTGAGAAGAAAGGGGGCCCCTCTTGGACAATGGCAGAGAAACACGTAACGCAAGTGCAAGCGAAGACGCCTGGACCAGCTGCATACAGTCCTGATGTTACAACTGTTGCTAAAAAAGATCCAGTATGGAGTATGGCTGGACGAAGAAGTCAAAGTGTAACTCATACAAGTCCTGGGCCAGCCGCTTATAGAGAAGTAGCATTGAAACCTGGACCATCATTTACAATAGGAACAAAACAAGGGGGGGAATTACGCTCTCTTTCACCGGGTCCAGCAGCCTATACAGTTGGAACAAAAGAAGTCGGTCCAGTCTATACAATGCAAGGACGAGCGCACGAACGAGAAACACATAGCAGTCCTGGTCCTGCAACATACAGCCATCAATTAAAATCAGGTAGTCCTAACTGGACAATAGCAAAACGACACATTAGTCGCAGGGAAGCATTTTCTCCAGGTCCAGCGGCTTACTCTACGGCTGTGAAAAGTGACGGTCCAAAATGGACAATGAAAGGTCGGCATGCAGAAAACGAAAGAGAAAGATCTCCGGGGCCGAGTGCTTATAGTCCGGGTCCTGGCCCTGTATCTCCGACTGGAAGAGGTTATACATTTGGCACAAAGGAAGCTGTCGATGAACGTGCCAGAAGTCCAGGACCGGCTGCATATACCGTTATGAAGAAAAGTCAAGGTCCGCAATACACATTCAGCGCCAAGCACGAACCACATATTGATACAAGTACTCCGGGGCCTGCCTCATACTCTCCAAACATTACGCAAGGATCCACTAGTTGGACTATTAGAGAAAAACTTCACGATCAGCAAAGAGACAGAAGTCCAGGACCAGCGGCATATAGTCCTGTTTTATCACCTCGAAAGGGGCGTTCATTCGGAGCCAAAGACACACTGGAAGAACGTCCTCGTAGTCCGGGTCCAGCAGCTTATTCAGTGTTCAAGAAAAGTCAAGGACCACAGTACACATTTAGTAGAAAACATGAGCCACATTTAGATAACGGAACTCCTGGCCCAGCTGCATATTCACCATTTACCAAAAAAACCAGTGGATGGACAATTCGAGAAAAACTCCACTATAACGAGAGAGCCCGTAGTCCAGGACCAGCAGCGTATAGCCCTACACGAATGTCTAAAGGAAAGGGATATTCTTTTGGAGCCAAGGACAACATCGAGGATAGACCTAGAAGTCCAGGACCAGCTGCGTATTCTGTTAGCAAATCAAGCAGTGGTCCACAATATACTTTCAGTGGTAAGAATCACGTAAGTTCTGATACAGCATCACCAGGACCAGCGGCATATTCTCCGCATATGAAGAAGTCTTCGGGTGGTTGGACAATTCAAAAGAAACATGCTGACTATGAAAGACCAAGGAGTCCTGGACCAGCAGCATATAGCCTTGGTCCAATGTCTCCAAGAAAAGGTTATTCATTTGGAACAAAGGACAACATGGACGAGCGTGCGCGTAGTCCTGGACCAGCTGCTTATTCAGTCAGTAGGAAAAGCCAAGGTCCTCATTTCACATTTAGCGGAAAATATCAAGAAAACAATGACAATGGTATACCAGGTCCTGGCACTTATTCGTTAATGAATCCAAGACGAACCGGAGGTTGGACAATCAGTAGAAAGCTATACGATACGGAACGATCATTAAGTCCTGGACCAGCAGCATATAGTCCAGTATCATCTCCACGAAAGGGAATTTCTTTTGGAATTAAAGATTTGGGAAATGAACGTGATCGGAGTCCTGGTCCGGCTGCATATCAAATTGCTCGAAGTAGCCGAGGACCGCAATTTTCACTAAGTGGAAAGCATCACTATAGCATTGATAATGGAACACCTGGTCCAGGAGCATATTCTCTCTTTAACCAAAAGCGAACTGGAGGTTGGACAATTAGTGAAAAGTTGCATGATACTCATCGATCACTAAGTCCAGGACCAGCAGCATATAATCCTGGTCCTGGAATGCTTTCTTCCACTAGCAAGGGATTTTCTTTTGGAACTAAAGATTCTGGCATCGAGAGAGATAGAAGTCCTGGACCAGCTGCCTACAGTGTTTCAAAATCAAGTACCGGACCCCAATTTTCTCTCAGTGGAAAATATCATCAAAATATGGACACTATGATACCAGGTCCCGGATCCTATAATCTTTATAATTCAAAAAGAACCGGAGGCTGGACAATAAGGGGGAAGATGTATGATACTCATCGTTCGCTAAGTCCAGGCCCAGCGGCATATAATCCTGGACCCGGAATATTGTCATCCACCTCCAAGGGATTTTCTTTTGGAACTAAAGATTCTGGTATTGAGAGAGACCGAAGTCCTGGACCGGCTGCCTATAGTGTTTCTAGAAGAAGCAGAGGACCACAATTTTCTATTAGCGCAAAGCATCACGAAACTTTAGATCCCACAACGCCAGGTCCAGCGGATTATTCTCTTTATAATCATAAGAGTACAGGTGGGTGGACAATAAGAGAAAAGCTGCATGAACCTCATCGATCACGAAGTCCTGGTCCCGCAGCCTATAGTCTTGGGCCAGGAATACATTCATCCATAGGTAAAGGATTTTCTTTTGGAACAAAAGATTCTGGTATTGAAAGAGATATAAGTCCTGGGCCAGCCGCGTATGAGATCTCAGGGGCTCGAAGTGGACCACATTTTTCATTAAGCGGAAAGCATCATTATATAACAGACACCTCTACACCAGGTCCTGGGACTTATTCGTTGATAAACAGAAACAGTAATGGAGGCTGGACAATTCGAGAGAGGTTACATGACAGAAATCGGTCATTAAGTCCCGGTCCAGCAGCATATAATACTGGAAAGAGATCATCTATTGGCAAAGGATTTACGTTTGGAAACAAGGATTCCGAAAACGTCCGTGAACGCAGCCCAGGTCCAGCTAGTTACATAATAATCTCTAATAGTAATGGACCTCATTATACATTCAGCGGTAGACATGAAATATCTAAAGACATAGGAACGCCTGGACCAGGATCATACTCATTAATTAATCCAAGCAAATCTGGTGGGTGGACAATTAGAGAAAAACTATACGAATCTCAAAGGGAAAGAAGTCCAGGCCCAGCGGAATATAGCCCTGGGTTTGGACCAGCATCATCGAGTGGAAAAGGACTCACATTTGGAATGAAGAATAATTTCAATGAGAGAGATCGTAGCCCTGGACCTGCAGCTTATAACGCACACGGCATGGATAATGGACCACAGTATTCAATAAGTGGACGACATGCACAATCTAGTGATAATAGGAGTCCTGGGCCTGGAGCTTATTCGTTATTTACCGATAAAAAATCTGGTGGTTGGACAATTCGAGAAAAACTTTATGATACACAGAGAGAAACAAGTCCTGGACCAGCAGCCTACAAACCTGGGCAAATATCCATAACAGATAAAGGATTTTCCTTTGGAACTAAGGAAGCAGAAATTAAAAGAGATCGTAGCCCTGGACCGGCAGCCTATAAATTAACCGAAAAGGATCACGGACCACATTATTCATTAAGTGGAAAACACGAGCAAACTCGATATGAGGAAACTCCAGGTCCGGGATCATACTCTCTTTATAATAACAAAGAGTCCAGTGGTTTTAAAATAGGTGAGAAGCTCCATGAGCTACAGAGAGATAGAAGCCCCGGGCCAGCAGCATATAATCCGAGCCCAGAAAATATATATGCTACGGATAAAGGTTTTTCATTCGGAACTAGAGAACATGAAATGCCTCGCGATAGAAGCCCAGGACCAGCTGCATATAACGTTGAAAATAAAGATTTAGGACCACAATGTACTCTTACCAGTAGGCATGATGTTGTAAAAGAAATTGTATCCCCCGGTCCAGGGGCTTATTCATTGAATAATCAGAAACAATCAGGTGGATGGACTATAAGAGAAAAATTGCATGAATCTCAAAGAGCAAGAAGCCCTGGTCCTGCTGCTTATAACCCTGGTCCAGGAGCAATGTCATCACCCGATAGAGGATTTTCCTTTGGAACTAAAGAAACCGAAAATGTACAAGATCGAAGTCCTGGACCGGCTGCTTATAAAGTTTCTGATAAAAGTCACGGACCTGAGTTTACTTTGAGTGGGAAACATGATATACCTAAAGAAATTGGACCTCCAGGACCTGGATCATATTATCCAGTTAATAAGAAAGAAAGTGGATGGACAATAAGAGAAAAAATACACGAATCTCAACGGGAAAGAAGTCCTGGCCCTGCTGCTTATAAACCAGGTCCTGGAGCATTAACATCACCCGATAGAGGATTTTCCTTTGGAACTAAAAAAACAGAAAGCATTCAAGATCGAAGCCCCGGACCTGCTGCTTATAAAGTTTCTGATAAAAATCATGGGCCTGAATTTTCTTTGAGTGGTAACAATGATATATCTAAAGAAATTGTATCTCCAGGACCTGGGTCATATTATCCTGTAAATAAGAAAGAAGGTGGATGGACAATAAGAGAAAAGCTATACGAGTCTCAACGAGAGAGAAGTCCTGGCCCTGCAGCATATAATCCAGGACCAGGAGCTCTACCTTCATCTGAAAAGGGATTTTCTTTTGGAACTAAAGAAACAGAAAGCATTCAAGATCGAAGCCCTGGACCGGCTGCTTATAAAGTTGCTGATAGAAATCATGGACCTGAATTTTCTTTGAGTGGTAAACACGACGTATCTAAGGAAATCGAATCTCCCGGACCTGGATTATATTATCCAACCAGTAGGAAAGAAAGTGGATGGACAATAAGAGAAAAATTACACGAATCTCAAAGGGATAGAAGTCCTGGGCCTGCTGCTTATAACCCCGGTACTGGAACATTATCATCACCTGAAAGAGGATTTTCGTTTGGAATTAAAGAATCTGAAAATATAAGAAGCAGAAGCCCTGGACCGGCTGCTTATAAATTGACTGATCAAAATCGTGGACCTGAATATTCTCTAAGTGGGAAACATGATATATCTAAAGGAATTGAAATCCCAGGACCTGATGCATATTATCCAGCTAATAAAAAAGAAGGTGGTTGGACAATAGGAGAAAAGTTACACGAAACTCAAACAGAGAAAAGTCCTGGTCCTGCTGCATATAAACCCGTACCAGGAGCTTCGTCATCACCCGATAGAGGATTTTCCTTTGGAACCAAAGAAACAGAAAGTCTACTAGATCGAAGCCCTGGGCCTGCTGCTTATAAGATATCTGATAAAAATCGAGGACCAGAATTTTCTCTAAGTGGAAAACATGATATATCTAAAGATGTGGAAACTCCTGGGCCTGGAGCATATTATCCAGTTAATAAAAATGAGGCCGGATGGACAATACGAGAAAAGTTACATGAATCCGAAAGAGAGGGAAGTCCTGGGCCAGCTGCCTATAAGCCAGGCCCTGGGGCTTTATCATCACCAAAAGGGGGATTTTCTTTTGGAACTAAAGAAAAAGAAAACATACGTGATGGAAGTCCTGGACCTGCTGCCTATGAAGTATCCGGTAAAAATCGTGGACCTGAACATTCCATAGCAAGAAAACACAAAATACATAAAGAAACGGAAACCCCTGGACCAGGTGCATATTCTCCAACAACAAAACAAGGATCGGATGGATGGACAATTAGAGAAAAGTTACATGAGTCTGAACGAGATAGGAGCCCTGGTCCGGCAGCTTATAATCCCGGTCCGGGAGCTCTCTCGTCACATGATACAGGCTTTTCATTTGGAATAAAGGAACTTCACACCCCGCGAGACAGAAGTCCTGGACCAGCTGCCTACTCAGTATTAAGCAGTAAATCTGGAACGCAGGTTTCCATAAGTGGAAGACTCGCATTAGCTAAGGAAACCGAAACACCAGGACCAGGGTCATATTCACCTAATAATTCAAAAGGTGCAAATGGATGGACAATTAGAGAAAAATTACATGAATCTGAGAATTGTACGAGTCCTGGTCCAGCAGCATATAGTCTAGTGTCTGGATCTGCTCCTCAAAGCGAAAAGGGATTTTCGTTTGGCACTAGAAAAACAGAAGAAATGAGAGAACACAGTCCTGGGCCAGCTGCTTACGGAGTTGTTAATGAAGGAATTGGACCACACTACTCATTAAGTGGAAAACAAACAATAACCAAGCAAACAGAAAATCCTGGACCTGGATCGTATTCAATTCCTAACAGAAAAGGCTCAAATGGATGGACGATTAGAGAAAAATTACACGAGAATCATATACCAAGGAGTCCCGGGCCAGCGGCTTATAATCTTGGTCCCGATTCTGTTAGGTCAACTGATAAAGGATTTTCATTTGGAACTAAAGAAACTGCACAGCCTTGTGAGCGCAGCCCAGGGCCCGCTGCATATGCAGTCACAACAAACGAGCATGGCCCAGAACACACTCTAAGCGGTAGGCGTGAAAAAATGAGCGAAACGCCAACTCCCGGACCTGGATCCTATTCTCTTTTCAATCAGAAACAAACTGGTGGATGGACAATTAGGGAAAAACTACACGAATCTCAGCGAGAAAGAAGTCCTGGGCCCGCAGCGTATAGTCCTGGGCCTGGACCAGCGTCATCAGCAGAAAAGGGATTCTCTTTTGGAAACAAGCAAAATATTAGTCCACGTGAATCTAGTCCAGGACCAGCTGCCTACGGAATAACTGATAAAGATCAAGGTCCACATTATACACTAAGTGGACGAAGCGAGATAAGCGAGCATTCAGATACACCTGGTCCTGGATCATATTCATTTATCAATCAGAATAAATTGGGTGGAATTATAATTGGAGAAAAATTACACGAATCTCAGCGTGATGGAAGTCCAGGACCAGCTGCTTACAACACCAGACGAGGGTCTGTCTCATCGGCTGACAGAGGATATTCTTTTGGAATTAAAGGTAATGAAAGTATACGAGATCGTAGCCCAGGTCCAGCTTCATATAAAATCTCAAAGAAAAATGCAGGCCCGCAAATTACAATGAAAGGAAAACAAGAAACACATCCAGATTTCAGTACACCCGGCCCCGGTACTTACTCTCTTATAAATCGATCAAGCTCAGCAGGCTGGACAATTCGAGAAAAGCTTCATGACTCTGAAAGAGAAAGAAGTCCTGGTCCAGCAGCATATAATACTGATCCATCTTTGCCATCTGCAACTGGAAAAGGCTTTTCATTCGGTGTAAAAGAAATGAGCAGTGATCGGTCTCGGAGCCCAGGTCCGGCTGCTTATAATATTGCCAGACAAACCAGTGGACCCTTGTATTCATTTAAGGATCGACATGACGACGCAACTACTAATGATTTTCCTGGCCCAGGCATGTATTCTCCCGGCAATGATGAAAACTCTAGCGGAAGGACCATTGGAGAAAAGTTTAAGGAAAGAAAGAGAGACCAAAGCCCTGGACCTGGCAGATACAGTCCATTTTCAGGACTTCAGTCAGCTGCACAGCATGGAGTGTCATTTGGAACTAAGAATAGTCCACGGAATAGAAGCACTAGTCCTGGTCCTGCGGCATACAAAATAACGAAAACTAGCCAAGGACCTCAGTTTTCGTTTGGACGAAAAGAGGAGTCGTTTGAAATGAAATCGGATACCCCTTCCCCTGGAAGCTATTATTACAACAAAATAGACCAATCAAAGGATTCTCCTATTGCGGAATGCTTTCGCGATATCGATAAAGATAACAACCCAGGTCCTGCCGCTTACAACACCAGACACCATGAATCGCCTTCATCAACTAAAGGAATTTCATTTGGATCAAAGAGTAACAACACGCTGCCTCAAGGAAATTCTGCCTATGTAGTACCGAAGACGAATTATAAAACTAAAGATTTTTATGATGAACAACGTCTACCTAAGCTTGATTCTGATAGGTCAGACTCTGGGAGGTATGCCGGAGAACGACGAGCTAAATCAGCAAAGCCTGCAAGACGATCTCTCTATTCGAATCCACCAGAGGAGTCGATATATCCTAAACCGCCATCAACTGGTAAGAAGTTTTGTGCATCAGTTGATTCATTTTTCTAACTAAACTGTAACTTTTAAAATATTGTCTGTATATCATAATTTTCGTTAGCAATTATATTAATTGGAAATATTGTCAACTAAATTTGCATAAATTTGAATCTCACTTGGTGAGTAAATTTCATCTAATTTGAAACAGTTCTTAGATAATAAAAACATTACATAATGGTTTTTATTGTATCTCTTGTATTTATACTATTGTAGCCCGACCTGCATCAAAAACAGATCAACGAAGAAAACTGAAAGTTAATGGAACCTCAGCAGCCAAAGATGCATGGCCAAATAATGAGGTTACTTTTAGACAGCTTAGTTTATTTCATTTATTTGTTTCAGAGCGCGGTAGCTCAGTTGATAGAGTGTCTGCCTATCAACCGGCGGGTGGTGGGTTCAAATCTAGGTTAGGTCAATACGTTGAAAATTATCAATTAAAATTTTATTCACAAATATGAAGTAAATATTCCAATATAAAAAATATTAATGCTACCGCGTGACACCGTGTTGGCCAGGTGTTTCATCGGACAGGGGGTTGTGTTATGTGTGTAACTGATCCGGCTGCCTATGCAACACATTTTTGTGTTTTTAGTAATCTACGCAGAATCATATTTTAAACTCAGTCATTTATGAAAAATAGTCATTGTCTGCACTGATATTCATGATTTCTTCCTCCATAAATGTTTCAACAAATATTTAAAGTTTAGATTTAATTTAATGTATACTATAAATATTGCTACACATTATAATACTAAAAATATCTTTTAATATAATATTTACTGTAATATGCAGTGTAATATTTTAAATGTAATATTGCAGAGTCCTGTATCAACAGCCAGATCACAAATTCAAATAAACGATCAAGTAATATCTGAGATGAAAGATATCTCCCCCGTCACCCGCACTCAGGTCCAACATCTCAGCCAACTTCCCTCCCTACAAAATGTCACTTCCGACCGACGGTCTCCCGCGTCCAGTCGAGAGGAATCCCACCAAAAAGGAACCCTAATCTTGCCACCAAAGGAAGGTCATCGTAAACTCAAAGAAATCTCAGCGAAGTCGTCCCCTTTCAGTGACCACATGATGCCCAGGCCCCCGAGTGGATCGAAAAACGAACGAACTAGAAAAACAATCGACGTTAACGAGATGCGAACTGACTCTTCACCGCTTTCAGAGAATTCGCAAAAGTCAGAAAATCTTGCCAAGAAAAAACGTAAAGAGGACAGTTCGAAGGATCAGCGATAAAAGCTATGGATGTGATATTATAGTTTGTGTTTTGTGTTTATAGGAAAAGTGATCAGTGACTGCGGTAGATATATTGTGTAAATAATTAGTAGGCATATTGTAACAGAATCAGAAATTGTCTGCATTTTCAGGAGAAAATGTTCAATTAAAATTATGTGCTGTTGTAATGTTAACAGAATCTAAACATGTATTTAACATGAGTGTACTGCGGGTATTTTGTTATTTAAAGTACATTAAACAACATATTTATAATTTACCATTAAAACCCTGTAGCCTATCTATGGTCTGTATATATTTACATGCCCTTTGTATGCCTTTACAAAGAATAACTTTAGTTCAAGTTTTGATTTTATTAATCTAGAATAAGAATAAAATAAAGGAAAGTATAATAAAAGAAATTCTAATCACCAAAACATAAAAATATCCTGTAGTAGAAAACCTCAAGTGAATAATTAATCTAATTAAACATAATTTTACGAAGCAATTTATGCAATAGATGAAAGGAAATGCAACAAAGTCAAATTATAATTGTTTTTAAAAGACTAGTATAGAAAATTAACTCTAAACAACCTATAGTATATTAAGTTACTTAGTTTATGTCATTGTAGGTGAATTATCATCATTTACAATGATGATCTGTATAGGCTATATTGTCCGTGTATACAAATCAAATCAAATCAAAAATCTTTTATTTGTCGCAAAAATGAAAAATGTAGCTGATAATATAAAAATAATTTAAAGAAATGACAAAAAGGGCTCGTAGGCCGAAACACTGACACAAGCCCGGTATTAAAA
>JAQIXG010001457.1:0-22053 GCA_034700105.1 Oconnorella tubifera
CCCCCCCCCCAGAAATCCAATTAATCAAGTCAGCTCATCTGTATGTAAGATACCAGATTTGAAGAATGACTGAAGAAAGAAGAATATATTGGAAGTGTTGACAAGATTGATGACTTTGAACTGATTTGTTAACTTTACAAATTACTTGTGGTCTTCTGTCAGTGTCTGATTTATTTGCAAAATTTACTGCAACAAGATAGAAAGTTTGAATGGTGTAATAATCCGATGAAGAAAAGGTTTAAAAATGATGTAAAAAAGTAGAAACTATAATTGATATCCATTTTATTTATTGATCCATTTATCCATTGATATCCATATATCCAATTAAAACGTAATTGGATAAATAATAAGTCAATTTGAACTCACTTATGATGTATATATTTTAAAATATATAAGTTAACATTTGGTTTATTTAAAACAATTTTAACTGACCAGTACATTAATGTAACCCTTTGAGTTAAATTACTGTTGATTAAATAAGTTGTAATGTAGATATATAAAAATAATGAAATTCTCTTTCTCTGTATCTCTGTCTCTGTCCCTGTCTCTGTAAGTCTCTCTCACACACACTCTTGATCCCCAATAATAGTATTGCACCTACAACTAGGCCTACATATACATTTTCTTACACGATATAATATCTTCAATCTTCCCATTACGCAGTCGTACATCAAACAAATCATTTACAAGCTCTACGTTATGTTTTGTCAACGCGCAGAGACTTAATTAGCGTCATGAGATGAGTGAACTTAGAACAAAAGAAAACTGTTTCTGTAAAAAAAATTGATCTAACAAGGCAGTCATAGCTGTTGAATTAATATTCATAATTAATTTTCATTAAATGCGATGTAATTTTTTTAAAGCGATCTACTTCCTAAGTATTTTTTCATTTTATTATTTTTTATTCATTATTTGTATTTTACCTAAAATCTGTAATCTGTCTGTACATCATATCACATTTCTTACAATTAACTCCCCCCCTGGGCCCCCTCGCTTCTCCTCCCCTAAGTTATCCTGTCATACCCTCGTGACGTCACGCCAGAAATTTTTGATAAGAAAAAACAAACAAATATTACACAGTCACTGGCGGATAACATATTATCATTCTCTAATTGAATTCATGCCGTTTCTAAATATTTCACGTCTAATAATAGCTATTCTAAAAATAATTATTTTATATTTACTGGATTGAACTAGGTTATTGCCAACCCTATTGTTGAAATCCTAACCCTAATACTATACCATCATAATTAAAACCCTTTATTGATTTTAATTATATAATTTTTCGGGAACTATTTGTAGAACAGCTATATTTAGACAGGCTATATTTAAAAACTACTCAAATTCAATTAGAGTATGACACTACGCTACCCGCACAACCTAACTCAACATGCTTACTTAAATAAGACTTCAACGCAAAACTTTTCTTACAAGTTTCACATCTAAACATTTTACTAGAAACATGCGTCTGCGCGTGCGCCCGCAAGTTAGACCTGTCCGCAAACGACTTGGCGCACTGTCCGCACGAGAAAGGTTTCTCCCCCGTGTGCGACCTCTGATGCCCGCGCAGTAACCAAGATCTGGAAAAAGATTTCGAACAAAGTACGCAATGATATTTGAGATCGTGAGTCAGCATGTGCATTGCCAGTGCAGGCATGCTGACGTATGTTTTCTTACAGTGCGGACATTGTCTTGCGTCATCGCTGTCTAGACTCCTATGCGTCTGTTTATGACGTGATAGGTTTGATGACGTTGCGTATTGACGACTGCATTCGTCACACGCGTAAATCTGACGTAAAGAAGTAGATGACGTAGACGATGACGTAAAATGTTCCTTTTCTCGGTTTTTGCATCGACCGTCTGATGTCAAGTCAAAAACTTTTCCTGATCGAGAAATTTGAGAAATTGTATTTGATAAAATTTGTGATTGTTTGAGGGTATTAAACGATTTCTTCTCCTCTTTAAGGGATTGTAAAGGAGCGGGGAGGGTTCCTTGATGTTCAGGGGGCTCCGGAGAGGTACCCCCCAAAGAATTTGGTGAATAATTCGTCGAGTAGTCATCAGTTATAATATTATCTTGATGCTCAATAAAATCTAAATGATTCAGACAATTTAAAGAGGATAAATTCTCACCAAAATCACCTCCCCTCATGTCCAAGTGTTGCGTTTCGCCCTCTAGTGACGGACTTGGTGTGCAGCATGCAGTTCTTACGTCAAAAATGACGTCACAAGTTAAATCGGGTGTATCGTTATTGAGTAATTTTGTCCATTTGTTAGTTGTTTCTTCGTTCCAGGTGGCGCTGGTTAAAGTTCTCGCACGGTGAGGGGGTGTGTCGTCAAATATTCGGTGATGGGGGGAGGATGGCTTTCGCCTGTCAGCTTTTTTGACAAGAAATGATCGAGGCATGTTGAACAATATTGAAATCCGATATTAGATCAATAGTTGACGATATTTTAGTATTATCCCACAATGTATATTCGAAAGGACTGATAAAACTGAATATCCTTACTGAAAGCAGTAACACGCAGGTTCAGGAGAAAACTATCATCTGTCCTGCTCCTCCTATCCTAGACCAGTCAACTTTGAAATATTTGTAACAAATCAACTAAAACAAAATCGTCAGATATTCATATTATAATATACGTGTTCTTCAGGAAAAACACATTTTAGTCACTCAACTGAAAGGGATAGGGTTAGGGTTAGTTTATAAGGAGACGAGTGAAATAACGTATAGTTAAATATTTCATTCAATTTCAGTGATAAATTTTGTTTCAAAATTTCGTAGAGACGAGTAAATCAATATTAGCTTTCGGCAATTTTGGATGTCAGTTTTAGTCAAATACATATTTACAAGTATACGTGCAGGGTGCGCCAAAAATAAACTGGTACCCTGCATCAGATTACATTGAAATGTTTTGTTGCGGCTTAGCTGTAACAATTTTTGTAAAGGAACCTAGTAATTTTCTTCAATTGGATAATTATTAATTAAAACTGAATTCCCTATAAAACTGAATCCTTTACATTACAAAATCTAGCAATATACATTAATCATATCTTACATTAATCATATCTTAGCCGTTAATTACGCTATAATATCTTTAATTATATCTTAATAATTATTTTTATATTATGTAATATTTATATTCATTTATCGTTTTTGCATCTATGTCTGTCTCGCACTCACTCTGTCTTTCTCTTGTCTTATTGTCTCCGTGTCATCATCGTGGTCACGTGACAGTACGTGCAACCAATAGGAAGTGCACTCGGATTTAGGGAAGGGACCAGGGGGACGACTCCCCCTTCCCACCGCCTCTCCCCTCCTCCCATCTTCTCCCATCCCACCCCATTGTATTGAAGTCTATACATTTAATTGTTTATTCACTATTTTTAACAAATTAATTAGCACTTTAAATTGTTCATTAAATATAATCAATCACCCAATTATGAGCAAATTAAAAGACAATTCAAATAACATATAGGCCTTAGCTATATTTTAATTTCAAATTATAGCTATTAAAACAGCATTCATATAGAACATAATATTATATCTAATATAACATTTAAGTTTACATTTATGAATAAAATTCATAAATTCATAAATGAATTAAAAATTTAGAAAATGTGCATTTCAAAGAAATTTTATAAATTAGTATAAATTCTATAATAGTATCACAGCTAAACGTTATACTGATTTTATTGATTCTGCATTTGAACTCCCACCCCCTCCAAATATTTTTAAAAATATAAAAATATAAAGTTAGAAAGTGAAAAATGAAATTAAATAGTATTTAGATAGTATTTAGAAATTTTAGAGGTTAATTTACGAAAAGGGTCAGCGAGCTTCCCGTGTTACACGTTAGTCTCCGAATTTTTATTCGATTTTCATCATTAAGACTACGTAGAAATACTATATTATATTATGTGCTTGCACCGGGAAAATAACAAACGAAAAATTACACAGAGTAGACCTATTTGGGTTATAGGGCGGGGTTAGGTTTAATGTTAGTATTAGCTTTAGGATTACTTTAGGATAACGGCTTTGGTTTGGGTTAGTGCTATAAACTGTTAGTTTAAAGTTAAGGGTAAGATTTATTTATTAAACTTTTACCATGTCACAAATTTGCAACACTTTAACAAATCTGCTGGAGAATATTTGAATAGTAAATTGAAAATATTCTGTCATAATACTTTTCCAGTGGTGCAAGCCTAACTGTCTCACCATGGGCCACCGCGCTTCACCACTCCTATATTTTTTTTTAAAATTTATTACATATGATAATTTTGTAAAAACTTTTACAAAATTTGTCATAACTAAGCGTTGGCGTTATCGATGTGTTATTCAAATAATCAAAAAACAGAGACAAAAATATTAATGGATTTAATAAGGATTTTAAATAAGATGTTTAGTTTCATTTTGTACTTTGTGTTAACCGCAACGACTCAGCAACTTTCTGCTATATCAACCAACGGCTGATTTAGAAAAGAAATTGTATACATTTGAAAAATTATGCAATTAGAAATAATTTCTAACAACAAAATATAGGTTGTAATGTATAATATAGAAATATATGTCAATATAATATATTTGTAATATTGTAATATAGTATTTTTCAAAATTGTGCAATATTGTAATATAGTAGTGTACTGGATTTAATATTATGAAGTACCTATGAAGTACCTTATCTACTTGTACTAGTTCTTTTGGAGGGAGTGGAGGGGGGTGGGGAGTAACCGCTCCTTCAAATTTCATAAATCCTCAAAAATCATTTTGAAGTTTAATAGTTGTTGGTTATACGATAGCAAGCGCAACAGGCTAAATTGTAAAATTGCAATGTGTTAAATTTAATTAGATGTTGTAAGCCATTTGGTTTACTAAATTGGCGACAAGTGTATATGTCTGAACAAGCTTGCATTAAAGTTTAGAAGTGGCAGATAAATGCTATCCGGGAGAGGAATCAACCCCCACTATATACTTTAAAATTGTAATATACGTGAATGAGAAATTTTTTAAATTAACATTTATAAATTAACATAAATTGAAAAACTTATAAATTTTCTCAAAACGTTATTTACATATCACATCAATGCCTCCCCCCCCTATTATAAGGGAAAAATAAAGTAGTGTAAAAGCTAGGTGCCAGTTGAATATTAGCTCCCTCCCCCTTTATGACGATTTACTTAAAAATATTGTTTAAGGAAACAAAAAATTAACGCGATAATCTAGCAAAGGTTTTGGATGTTAAATAAGATAATAAAATAGAAACAAATAAAAAAGATATTTAGCAACTTTTATATGTTAAAACAGTAATAATAACCCAATTGAATTCTCCAGCGGTTCGCCACTGACAAGTTGCACTTAAACTAATAACTAGAGATATGCCTAGAATTAGATTTAAGTAAAAATCAATTGCCATAAACCACATGCGTTCATTACCACGGATACGACAGGTTTAGACATAAGCCTAGTGGTGTAACTTATTGCTAAGTTGTAATCATATGCGATAAAATCAACATCAGAAAGAGCGAAAATTTATCCAATTAAAAAGAGAGCAAAAATATGTAATAAAGTCACTTTAATTTAGGTGAATGATTAAATAAAAACTGAATCTGAAGAACGAGAGTCAGACGAGATGATGGATTAATTCTGCATCAGTGGCGCTTTCGAGTGGAAGGGCACACTTAGACAAAAAAGATCCGGGTGACCTGTTCCAATCTTCAATGAAACTTTTGATGATATAAATTTGCTAATATTCGAGAAAGCTGATAGAAACTCAGCTTTCTTTCCTTTAAAGTTAAATAAGTTATGAACACGTCAAAAAATTAGAAACCTTTGAGCAGTGAGCAAATGGTACTCCCCCCCCCCCCCCAGTTTTCTCCCTCATCTCTATGCGCCTCTCGATTAGGTAAGGTAGTACAAACAATCTGAGACCTTGTTGCAGGGTATATACTGTGGTGAATTGAGTTATCGTTTCAGGGTATACGTGTTGAGTTAAGAGATTGAAATAATAATTCAACTGTTCATCTCAGATTCTTGAGATTATGTCGAAGTATTCGCGCCGACCCAAAGACCGAGACATCAACGGCTGGGCTCCTGTCCATCTGGCGGCGTTCCGCGGACACGTGAGGACCGTGGATAGAATCATCAACACTGACCTCTCTGAGTTGGATGTGGAGACAACTGATGATGTCCACTCCACTCCTCTCCATCTGGCTGTTATTGGTGGACGCATGGATGTCATCAAGTGTCTGGTTCGTCTGGGAGCAAACCTTCTGGCGGTTAATACTCGCGGACAGGGTGTCCTGGAGTTGGCTGCATTGGGAAGAATAAGCTGTGGTAGTAAGATAAAGACTCCAGCAGATGTGCTGGATTTAAATCACAGTGAAGTCGTTAAAAGTGAAGAAATTCAGCATGGAGATCAGATTGAGGAAAGGAGTGATGAAATCAAAATAGCGAAGAATGAGACACCTAGAAGAGAAATGAATGGAGGGGCTGAGAAGCAACCGGAGCATGGACAAACTGCAGAGTTGTTACTTTATTTTGAAAATCTCAACGATGAACGAATAGTTCTTTGGGAATCTCTGGCAAGACTTATAAAAACATCTGTGGATGATGAACTAGATACTGTTGTGAATTCTATTTTATGTCTTCTCAACCACAGCTCAACTGACATGGAGATACACAGGAGGAAAGTACTTCATGCTCAGGTAATTTCTACTCTTGTTGAAGCTCTTGGTAGACCATTAAGCGCAGATGTAAGATTAACACTCTTAACAATCTGGCTGAAGCTTAGCTCCCAATCTCCGCGAATAGAAAACGCTTCCAAACCTGATTTTTCCAAGTTAATCTTTTCTACAGAAAATAACGATGAAGATCTGATTGGCCAAATTCGTCAAGAGGGTATCTCTTCTGGAATTATCCCGACTCTTGTGGAACAAATGAAAATATCTTCTAAATCAAAACAACATGAACCTGATTTAGATGATACGTATGAACAAATTCAGCATTTATCTGCCAGATCTCTGTCGGATATATGCTCTGAAAACTCATCTTTCTGTGATGAAGCTTATTCCTCTGGGGCTCTCATAGCTCTTGCTAAAGCTCTTGATCTTTTCTATGATCCTGACTGCCTTATCGCTACTGTGGACGCACTCAGGTTCATAATCGATGGAAATCCAACTTTTCAGGATAATTTTGGAATCATCCGAGGAGCGATAAGATCCATAGTGAAATTGTATGAAAACTGTTCGATAAGGGACCTCCAGATGTCACTTACCAGCTGCGTTATCCAGACAATCAAGGGACATGAGAGGAATCAGAGCGCTTACCTGGAGGAAGGTATTGAGGGGCATCTGGTAGTACTGCTGTTAGGCCGGGTGAAGGAGGTACAGGCGCTGGCTGTGGAGGCCGTGTATCATTTGACTGAGGACAGAAGGGACGCTCACAGGCTGACAGAGACTGTGTTGCCTCTGTTGGGAGTTATAGCCAGGAATCCTATGCCAGCGCTGCAGGTTTGTTGGTAATTTATTGTAACAAGAAATACAAAGTAATTTAGGAGAATATCTGCAGAACTGTTGTCAGTTCAATAATTCTTATGTTCATTTCAGATCCGGTATCAAAACAATCATTAATTAGGTACTGTTGCTATCAGCTATAAATTCTGAACTGTGCCATGCTAAACTATAACAAAAGATTGTTTATTTTCAATTTCATCTTAAAGTAAATTGACAAGCTATTATTATAATATTTTGATTGTTCGTGACTGTTCATTTTTGACTATTGTAAATTAGACTATTTATGACTATTGTAGTTTTAAAAAGTCACATTTAAGAAGGGATGTCATTTGGGGGGAAGGAGAGGAAAACATTTTAGAAATATGTGTATTGTTTTTAAAATTATTTTAACTATGCAGTAATAATGGCAATGCAAATTTCCATTTGTTTATTTTAGGTAATGGCTGCTAGGTCTCTGTGGTCCATAGCTGGGGAGTCGTATGAGAGAAGGCTTGAGACCGCTGGACGAATAGGAAGAAGGCGACTTGTAGAGTTCATAGGGTCAGTGTCAGAGGACCTTCAGCTGATTGGTTGTGAGGCTCTGGGCGTGCTAGCCAGGGGACCTCCAGCGGTAGAGGCTGAGTACTTCCAACACGCACTGCTGGTGCCTAATGGGGATGTGCTGGGTTTAGTCATTCTGTTGAGATCTGCTAAGGTATTGGATGGATGGATGAATGGATGGATGAGTGAGTGGATAGTTGAATGGACGGATGAGTGAATTGGTGAGTAAAATGGGATGATGGGTAAGTGGATGGAAAGGTTAGAGGGTAGAAGATTGATTGATGGATGACTGAGAGGATTGATAGATGGATTAAGGGATTATGGATAATTCATGGATTATTGGATAAGTGAACAGCCTGAGGTTTAAATGAATGGATTAGTATTGGTTAGATTATTGTGTTTTTACTCAACTGATCTGATTTCCATGTGTGCTTTCTTTCATTGATCAAACTATTAGTTATTTAAGTGACCCAGTTAAAATATCTTTATTTAATATACATCTTCCCATGATTAAGATAAACCAACTTTGGTTCTTCAATTAGTATGAAATAAAAATAAGCAGTACACATATTTTGATATTCTTCTTCAGATTCCACTTGTGCTCAGTTCAATGCGTACTCTACGTTGCCTGCTAGTGTCTATTGGCCTAGTAGCTAGGCCTGCAGTGCAGACAGCCCTTGGCTCCACTCAGGGCCTAAAGCTACTGGCTGCCCTTATGATGCACGCTGAGGACACTCTGATTCAGGCTGAGGCGGCTGTAACACTGGCCTGCGCCTCTCTAGGTAGGCCCTGTAGCGAAGGAAAGTCAAGGTCACTCCCTCTCTCCCTCAATTTTTATATAAAAATATTAACTTCTAAACATAGCTCTAAACCTAATCCTAGTTTTATATGTTTTTACAATTATTTATGGGACATTGTTTAAGATTTGGCGACAATTGGTCTACAGACTTTTAGCCTGCGACACTTTGTCTACAGATATTTTGTCTACCGACTTTTGGTCAGTAGCTCTAACCCTTAGCATAATCCTGATCCTAACTTAATGTTGTAGTAGATCAAAAATGTCAGTAAATCAAATGTCTGTAGACAAATTGTTATAGACAAAACCTCCGTAGATTAATTGTCATGAAAATACGTATTGCTTAGATTAGATTTTATTAATATAGATCGAGTTTACAATAGATTTTCTGTAGAAACAGGTATTCTATTTCTCGCAGGTAACAAGCCAATCATGGAGACTCTCATTCAACAAACAGACTTTACTTACAAACCACTCATTGATATGATTGGCTGTGGAAGAAAGGATTTGCGAAATCTAGCTGGTGAAGCACTTGCTATATTTTCTTTTAACAGCACAGCCAATCAGAAAGAAGTACGCAAACAAGGGGGCGTGGCTTTTAATTCTTTCTTGCCTTTGCTTACCTGTGATGATGATTATTTGAATTGTTGTGCTGCCTTCCAAGTAAGATATTACCATTATATCATTTTTAATATCATCATTATCATTAAATCAAATGTTTATCATTATCATGATCATCTTGTTCATCATCAACATTATCATCATCGTTATCATTGTAATCATCATTATTACAGAATTTCTTTTGATCTTTATTGCTGATGTGCCCTTCTATCAAGCCTATAGGTTTTCCTCTCTCTGATCTTCATTTCTGACCTATAGTTCAGAAAATGGTATAATTGGCTTGTTCTGGATTTAGTCTATGTGGTCACCTTGACATAAGTCTCAAGTTTAGTGTACAAATCCCACTTCGAAAATAATTACAAATATTATTCACTCAATTTCTTATCATTGGATTTAATTTACTTCCCAGGTTGTAGTTCTAGCTCACATCTTCTCAGACATAGATTCGATTACATCATCAGCCGCTGGCCTAGAGACGCTCATTAAGCTGCTGGCTCGCTCGCGCAGTGAGTCAGTCAGAGCCCACGCGGCTGACTGCCTGGCTAGGCTAGCTCACACTAGGCTAGGTAGGCTGCATTGTAGTAGGGCAAGGCTAGCTCACACTAGGCTAGGTAGGCTGCATTTGTATAGGGCAACTCACAGGGGCCTGCTTTAAAATTGAATTCAAACTTATACACATTTGACCATTAGTAGTTATATTCAGTACTATTTTTACCAAATAAGTTAATGTTTCCATTTTAAGATGCAATATATTTTAAGTTGCCATTTTAGAGTGTCATAAACCAGTACTTTAAGATGTCAAGATGTTATTTAAGATGTACAGTTATCAGATCTCTCTACATAAATTGTTAAATATTATGCAGTTTCATAATGCCAAGTATTCGAATTGGTGACATTAAGATTTGCCATATATTTAAAATGATATATATTGAATATTACATTTAAGCTACATTACACGTTATTAAAATCAAAAAGATTTTATTTATAGAGATAATGTACAGCATTATTTAACACTTTTTTTTAACATATTATGATGATAATAAGTGATGATCCATATTTGTTTGTCACAGGTATAACAGAAGCGATTGTTTGCATCGATGGAGTGGATCATTTGTGTAATTTGCTTAAATCTCAGTCAACTAGGGAGAGGTACAATGCAGTCATAGCTCTAGGTTATCTGTCATTCAGTCATCAAGCAAAACGACTGATTCTAACACGGTATGGCAAAAATAATGCTATATTTTTGTAAGCTTCTTTCTTATTACAATGTGATGTTTATTAGTTAATTAAGACTGGTGTTTTGCAAACTAAGCAACAAACTAGCAAGTTTGTTGCTTAGTTGTCAAAGTTTGAATATAAATAGAAAGAATACTTTTTACATTTGAATACTTTCTTAAATATATAAAAGGAATGATACAGTAAACTTATTAAACGCTATATGTATTAAACGAACAAAAATATCGTCAGTTTTTTGAGAAGGAAATATATGACATATCATGGTCACATTTTCATATTTCATACATTGGCTAATAAAGTAGTCGTCATACTGTATCTTTTAAATTTAATCAGCTTAATTTAAAACATTTTTATATAGCCTAATTGATCCATAAATTATAATGAATTACTGTAAATTTTGTAGAAGTTCCATTTGTAGAAGTTTTTCTCGAGGTTCTTGGTGCATCCTTTAAAGTCTGACGACCTTTTTTTATTTGATTTAAACTGCAGATGTCGTAAAGATCGTGAATTAATGAGAGTGATTGAAGTGATGACAGTAAATGGAGAAAGAATTTCCTCAAAGCTTTTTGAAGACTGGAAACATTTCCATAAAATACTGGCCCCCCTCCCTCAGATAGAGTTTGTAACTGTATTTTTGTCATTTATTAGGGTATTTAATGTCATTTATTTATTTCCATAGTTAAGTTCCTATTGTTTCTAATTATTAGCAGTTATTATTATTTATTATGTATTATTATTCTTAAAATTATTCTATTATTTCGTATGAGACGTATTATTTCGCGTTCAAATTATATTTTTATTTATTTATTTTATTCATTTCTATTGTTTTATGTTTCTTGTTAATATAATTAGTATTTAAAGGTAGACTAATATTTATAAAACTATAAATAATAAATTAAAAATATATCAGATAGTCTACTAAATATATGCAACTATACATTGAATAGATGAGCTTATTGAATTTTCTCTTCTAACTAATATAACTAAATCAAATTCCATTCTGTTTTTGGTAAGAAAATAAATATTAAATTTTCATAGCCTCAATAATGATAGGCTATTATGCAATACCGTTTGAGAGTTTTTGCTTTATATTTCAAATCATTTTTCTAGGCCCGGACAAACAAGACTGGTATCAAAAAGAATCAGCTGAATATTAAAACAAGAAGATTATTTATTTACTTCTTTTAATTAATTTAGTTTACTTATTCTTATACTTTTATCATTAATTTAACATTTTCTTGTATTTATAAATATATTATATGCTATTAATTATGTTTGTATTGAATCTGGTAATTATTTCTAAATGAACTTAAAATCTCATAAAATTACTTTAATCTCTAATTATTTGATTAGTTGTAAATTAGATGATTGTTATGATAATGGAAATATATGTTATAGCCTATAGGTAATTGTTGATTGTTCATTATATGAAAAATTTAAGAAACTTTAAAAAAATGTAATTTGCAATGCAGAAACGTTTGACTACTGTGGTTAAAATGGGCCTGTTATGATAACTAAACAATAGGCTTACTAATAGTAGGCTTATTATAACTGTTTTATTATTAAAACTAAAGAGTAAATAAACAAATTTATGAAAAATGTAGGTCTATATGCTAGAAACTTAATGAAAAACGCTTTAAAAAATAAATTGTATCACACTACAATAACAATACTTATAATAGTCTCGAAAGGTGTATTTTTAGTCTCAATTGACTTAAAATAGACTCATTTTAAAATTTGCCGCTTGAATAGATTCACATTCCTTGACCAAAATCTCTCCGATTATTAATCTAACATTATTTTGAATAATGTTGGACGTGGCATGACCAATATATTTAGTCATTGTTTTGTTAATAATTGTATAAGCTGTTTAATTATTATTCTTGCACAAATTGTAATACAAAGTGTCATGAATTATCTAAGTAAATAATATATAAACAATTATACTGATATAAAAAAAGATATTTAAAAAAGGATTAAATTCTCAAAAATCACCCAATTATCATATTTTACGGATAACAATTATCAATGTTACGACTGTCGTAGCAATAACCATGACCTATAATTACATAGAGGTCATAAATCGAGACCCACTGTGATTGTGTGATCTCGCTATTTCTTCTCTAATTGGTCAGAATACTTCAAGGTCACAGTCACGTGGTTGATTTGTGGTTACCATGACCTAGTTTCTTGGCCTAAACTTTTCTGTGACCCTGTATTTAAATTCCACCATCTCATTAACCAATAGAAACTTGATTGCGTGAGCAGCCAATCGTAAATAAAAAATTATATTAACTTATATTTTAAAATTGACCACTTCTATTGGCTGTTAGAAAGTGTCTCTGCTAGGTTTTAGTCCACTCTAGCCCATTGTCCCTCATCAGCTGTTATTTGTAAACAAAGAAGATGGCGACTGATGTTGGAGCGATTTCTGTCTCTAGCCAGGTCAGGCTGGCCCTGGGGGCGGAGCCAGGGGGCGCGGGGGACGCGGAACAACTAGCCCCGCCCACTGGGGGGGCGGCGTCCACTGAGGGGGAGAGAGGCCCTCTGACGGCAGAGGAGGAGGAGGAGATGAGGGCCCAGGAGCCCCCTGCGAAGAGACTGAGGGGGGCGGGGGAAGGTGAGGGGGGCGGAGTTGATTTAAAGTTGGAGGAGAGATTGAATGGAGTGCTGTGTTGTGCTGTTTGCTTAGATCTGCCGAGTCTGACCATCTTCCAGGTCAAGTAGAACATATATCTTATATATATTATATGTTTAATTAGCTATAGGCTTGCTTAATTGATAGCATCCATATATCCTTCCTCCCTCAGGAGCTTTTACCCCTTGTCTTCTCTATTTTTTAAGTTCATAAAACATTATTGAACATAATGACTATATCAGTGAGTTTTAACAAAGATGGTGAAATACGTAGTATTTACTTTTAAATAAAGCGAAATCGTTCAAAATTGTATAAAGCTGCTTCTGAGGATTGAATCCATGACCTATGGACTGATAGGCTGACATTATACCAGTTAGACCGTGACCTGTCAAAACGGACTTGACAAAACGATCCTGATTATTAATTCTTTGGGTTAGGGTTGGGGTTAGGATTTGGATTAGCGTTACGTTTGAAGTTAAGGTTAATGCTTTTGTTAGGTTTAAGTTTAGTGTTGGTTTGAGTTTATGGTTGCTAAATGAATTAACTGGGCCATTTCGTCAGGTTATTGTATTTGGGGCCGTTTTGTCTGGGCACGTTATGACTATCATGTTTGCTCTAAGGTCATGCGGTAAAGCATCAGCTTGATAATCTACAGCTTATAGATTCAAATCTCAGTTTTACATTTTTAAAAATACTTAACATTTTGTACTTGAATGCTAATGATATGACATCATTTGATCAGGTGTTTTATCTGCTGTGCTGTGTGTTATCCTGACTCGGATATCATCGCACGTTTTCTATGAATTCAGTTAAGAACATGTCACGATATAGCTTTTTTGTGCTGATGTGACTTTACAAAACAACAAACATATGAAACCTTTGTTCCGTATGTACTTTATGCAAACATATTTTGTTGTCCATTGGTTTTAAATAAATGACAAATGTTGCTTAAAACCAAACAACTAACTTATAATTGAGTGAATCATAATTTAATTGAACTTGTTACTAGCTTCTGATCTACTGCCAAAAGAAATATAGTCTCTAACTACTTAATTCATGTAGGAATTGAAGTAAATATTTACAGCAGATTGGTATATCTGTCCAGGCACTTATGCAGTACCTGCCTTATTGACTAAATCTTCTCAATACCTATACACACTATTTCCTATTGTCCAGAAAACGTTTGTAGCGAGGCATTATCTTTTGATAGGCTCCACCCCTTTATCCCGGTAGCCTGTGTCAATCAAGACTAGTGTTATTGAGTATCTGTAAGGTTTAAGTGTAGTTCTGTATATGAAGATTGAGGGTTAGAATTAGTTTTATAATTAGGGTTATTGCTGGTTTAGAATTAAGGTTAGAATTTGGGTTAGTTAGTGATGTATTAGTCAAGGTTGATAAATTATATTTAGAAAATTGGTGGGCTTAGTTACAAACGAGCCCTTGCTCTGTGTAGCTTTTTTTCATCATGGTTTGATCAATAAGACTCGAGTGCATTTAGTGCATAGCTATTGATGACTTCATGTTTGCATCTATGTGTACTTTCAAATGGGTATCATTATTCATATTAATTGTGTATTAAACACAATATTTGAAAGTACACAGTTTATTATAAAAGCTATCGTTATGCTGATTATTAATAATAAAATAAAAAATATACTTTCATAATTGACAGATTTTGCTTGTGTTTTTGTACGTATGTGCATATGTGCGTGGGTATATCTGTGTGTGTGTAACTATTTACTTCTCATAAACTGTGATGTTTGACAAAACTTGTCCACTTTAACAAACCTTACCTTACCCAGATTTGGTCGATGACTTAAAACATGACTTTAAAGATCCAATATTGTGAACACTAAATAATGGATATGATATTCATTTCTTCTGAATGACACTCTATAAATGACAAAGTTACCCCTTCTTACACGGGCTTTAATTACTAGTGATTGCAATAAAAGTGCTTTTTTTTCAGATTTTCAGTAAAAATGTCAGAGAAAAATATACAAAAAAAATTTATTTTTAAAAATATAAACTGTAGAATATTTTACATTGAGTCATGATTTGAAGTTCGGTTGCATTGAAAGAATTGAACCTAAATTGTATTTCATTGGATATTTCCAAATTGGAAGATAATTGAAATATAAAAAAAAGATCAAAGAAATTCATCTCGCTTATAAATTATTAAGGAATAATATCAGTAATAATATAAAATTACAGTTGATATTATTAATGATATTATATTAATAATACAACTGTATAGAATATATCTTGAAATAGACCGCAGTTCTATCTATTTATGAAATCAATATATTTATAACAATGCGTGATTATTATCATCAATCTATCATCAATCTATCATCAATCTGTCATCATGGTCAGAGTTGGTTGCGTTTAATTTCACAAGTAATTATAACTGTCATCTAGTTATAAGCTTATAATTTATGTGTTTAAATATTTGAGTATATCTGTCTCTCTTTCTGTCTGGCTGTCTCTCTCTCTCTATCTGTCCCTGTCTCTCTCTCAATCTGTCTCTGCTGTCTCTCTGTCTATCTATCTTTTCCTTTCTCTGTCTGACAGGGGGCTACTCTGTCTAGAGAGGGGTAGGGGGCAGTCACCCTGGTTGATAAAAATTATACTCTTGAGAGATTATTATGTAAATAAAACACTGCATGATTAAAAGAAAGGAAAATAAAAAAGATTGTCAGATTTATTAAGTTGAAGTCCTGTCATGACAGTTTTATATAGAGTAGTGCTTCGCCAATTTTTTGGGAGGGTATTGAAAAAAATTTGAGGGGGGAGGGCCCTTGCACCCTTGCAGCGCCCCTTGATACAATTTTTTTAACACTTGCCATTGACAACTGTGTGGATTGGCAATACTGGTTGCCAATTAAGGCAATCATGCAATTGTTCATGTTCAGTGTTTGAATTAAGCTGACAGGCATTATCATTTCAACAAAGTTGACTCGACTGATTCAGCTTTTATGCTATAAATTTAAATTTATATGAAAATTATTTCATTTTATTCATTAATATTTAATTTATTAATTTAATACCGTATAGATGGGAAAATTCTAATTTTACTCTTGTATTTATTTCCGCTAACTATCCCACTCTATGATTGGCTTTGGCGCCTGAACAATATGATGATCATGTAGTCAATGCTGGCTAGTTAATATTTGTGTGCGGACAGTTCATCAATCTCATCAAAGGATTCTTCATCCAATGACAGTTCATAAAAAGCCATAAAATGACAGTTCATTAAAAGACTGTTCGTTTAGAGACTGATCATAATCAAATGGTTATTCATGAATATACTGTTATTCAAAGACTGTTCATCAAGGATCTGTTTATCAAAAGACTCTTCATCAAAGGACACTTAATCAAAGGCTATTAAATCAAATGGACTGTTCATCTACAGGAAAATTCATTCTTGATGAATAATCCTTTAATAAATAATCCTAGTGTTACGAATGAGCCCACAGGACATTAACTTAAGTTGCGTTATATGTCTGAAATTACTTCAATTTACTCAACACCGTTTACATTTATATAATTTACTCTCATAAATATCGTCATTTCATCTTCTGCTTTTTCTTCTCTTCTTTCAGTGCAGTAACGGTCACCTGATGTGTGCTAGCTGTCTCTTTCACTTGCTAGCTGACTCGCGTCTCAAAGATGAGAGCGCTACTTGCCCTAGTTGTAGATGTGAGATCACACGCACTTTATGCGTACGTAACCTAGCTGTAGAGAAAGCCATCTCTGAGCTACCGACAGCTTGTGCATACTGCACCGGGCAGCTACCAAGGCATAAACTGACCAATCACGAGTCAACTGTCTGTCTAGATAGGTGCTAAATTTAACCGTCATTTACGTAACGACTCATATATTTATTAAAATATTGAATGCATGTTATAAAAGGTTGCAGCAAGTTTATCGAAATAATGAGATTTCATTGGATTTGAACCCGGACCCGTTACGCTTGAGTCCGGTGCTCTAACCACTCTTCTACCGAGTCTTGCGCATATGTTATATAAGTTTGATACAAGTTTGTTGAATTTTTATATAAAAGAATAATAAATTAAGTTTGAATATGTTTGGTACTTTGGTATTATAATACTTGAGGTTAAGTACTTATATTAAGAGCTTTTCATGTTATAATATGATCTTTTATTTTTTCAAGGGTCGGTGATAAGGTTTTTTTTTAAAATTTGTTACTTGCAATAGTTCACAGAATGATTTAAGTGTTGTGTTAGTATATGAGTTAAGGCTCTTTTAGCTAAATAATTAGAGTTCAGGACTCGGACATGACGGGTCCGGGTTCTATTCCCGTGATTGCTCACTGAATTGCTAACTTGCTGCACTCTTTAATAAGGCTCTTTAATTGACGGCTATGTAAACGTTAACCTTTATTTGCTGCATCCTTTTTGTATAATACGGTAATCCGGACGTTAAACTTAACTCGCTGCACCCTTTAGTATGACATTTAAATTGACGACTACATCTGATGCATCGTTTTTATAATACGGTAATCTAGATGTTAAATTTAAAATTTAAAACGTATTAGGTGTTAGGCATCAAATTTATGTCAATTTTATTTTAAAATGATGTAATCTTTATCGTAGATTCTTGCCGTTTATTTCTTGCAGTATATATTTTGGCTTATATGTTTTTCTAGACCAGTGTCATGCACTTATTCGCGCATTGGTTGCACCTGGTTTGGTAAATATCGTGACCTTACCGCGCACGAGGTCGACTGCGCGTTTCCTAAGATGACCGGATCGGAGTTGATGACCTGCGTGGGTCAATTGAATGACCGTAAAGACGCTGAACTTAAGTTGTATCAGAATATGTTAGATTATTTATCTCATGAAAAAGTGGCTTTTAACGGTGAGGCGGTGGTTAAGTTTAAATATTTATTTGAAATTAAAAACATTTAAATATTTTATTATATACAATCAGAATCAGAAATCACAATCAGACCTAAATCAGACACAAAACATAAATACAAAATCTAGTTGAAAAATAAGCTATTAGAAAATCTTATTAAGCTAATAAGATTTTCTAATAGCTTATTTTTGCAATAGATAATTATTTTGTTTTTATGATACTTTATATTCTGCGATGTATTAACTGTTTATTGTCTAAATGTTTGTGTCACACTTGCACACTGGTTGACCGCTACACAGACCTACAACTGCGACCTTATCGCACTGATGACTTCATACCTAAACTCTTCTATGAGAGCGCTCGTTTTGTGGCGTTTACCTTACAGTGGGTTGTCAAGGTAAGGCTTGGGAGAAGGGTACATCGGGAAGAAAGGTCAGAGAATAAGATAATAAATTGTAGGCTTAGCAGAAGGGTACATTCATTTAGAATGTGAATTTACTGTCTTTTGTATCATCTACTATTATACAGCATTTTTGTGCTGATGTGACTTTAGCAAATAAAAATGTAGCTTATGCTAACGTAACAGCCATCATCTGTTACTAAGTCAGATGATGGCTGTTAAGTTTTTGTGCTGATGTGACTTTAATTGAACTAAAACAATATGTATTGATCACTCGACAGCCATCATCTCTACTCACCATCATGTTTTGTGCTGATGTGACATTTATCAAACAAAAGGCTAGTTTTTACAACTATCGTGTTTTGTGCTGATGTGACTTTAATCAAAGTCTTGTATCTACTTGTCTGCAGGCTCGTGTCAATGACCATGATGACAACCCTCTCCATGCAGCCACCCGCTCCCTCAGCTACCAACTCATCTGCAAGTCCAAGCCCCCCGGTCCTACCAAGATCCTCTACGTGGCCCTCAAGGGACCCTTTGGGGAGGCCCGTGTTGACCCCATCGCCCAGGAGTGGGAGTTTGCAGGGGAAGGGTCGGAGTCAGTTTTCAGGGACCTCTCAATCAGCGAGGGAGGAGGGGCTACAGTTAATAGACTGGTAGCAGCCAAGACGATTAATTTTAGACTGGTCCTGATACATCTGCCTAAATGAGGGACGTTTCAGTTAGGCAAGGGAATTTAGTTAGGGGATTGAATAAGAGGAGGGGAATTTTGAAAGGGTTGTTTGGGCCTGAAATTATATTTTAGAGGCGGGGGGGTACAAAATTTGTAATGTGTGATTTTAGAAAACTATCTGATTTGTTGGTAATTTTTGTAATTTTTAATATCAAAAAAGATAACTTATATTTTGGATAGATGGGTACTGGGGTGGATGGGGGGCGTCACGCGCTGATTATAGGATTTTTAAAATATTTTAAAACAATTTTCATTTTTAAGAGTAAATACAAATTGTGACATATGTTTAGTATTTAACTAGTGTGGTGTGAAATTCTCAGATTGTTTGCTTTTGGGTTTGTAGGGGGAGGGTCCCTTTGTGCATCAATCTGTCAGGGGGAGAGAATGCAAAGGAAGGAAGAGGAAGAAAGTGAGAGGCTGTAAATTAGAGAGGAAAGAGAGGATTTTGAGTCTGAAAGAAATGTTTCTTTTGCTCTTTATTTACTCTTTTAAAGATTTAAAAGAGGAGAAAATTTGAAGTTTTCAAATTAGGATTATGAGACAAAGTTGATGTTTTAAACTGAAATTATATTTCTAGTGGGGGGGTGGGTGTAATAAATAAAAATCTTTACAAATTACAAGATTTACGATTTTCTTTACTCTTGTACAAGATTTAGAGGAGCTCAAATTAAAATTATAATTTGCATTTTAAATTTAATATTTTGAGACAAAGATGGTATTGTCAGTGTTTGTGTTGAAGGTTTTTTTTTGGAGTGATTTGGAGTGATATTTTTAAGGCCGGAGTAAAATATACAGTAGAAATTTTAGTTTTTGTAAGGGTCAAATTGTTTTAATGACATTTTGATGAGAATTTTTATGGATTCAACAATGTTTTAGAAGCTTTGATAGAATAAATTTTGTATTATAAATTAGAGAAATTGTTTATTATTTTAACTCTTTGTCATTTTTATGTAAAGTATAAAACTTTGAAATTATTTACAGTTCAGATGGTCCAGTATAGGGTTGGTTGTTTATAAATATTGCAGTGTGGTGTCGAAAGTTTTAATTTTAATTTTATATAAATTATATTTTATGTATATAATCGCTTTGTAACTAAATTATAAAAAAATTATTATTTTAATTTATAACAATTCTATGATTATTTCAGTTGAAATTACGAATTTTATTTATTTTTATTTATTTTTGTGAAAGGTTAAATAAAGGTCATCAGGAAGCCTTTTTGTGTTAAGATTGGGAGCCAAGGGGGCGACTTTTTGCTCCACCCCCGTGAAAACTTTTTTTAATTTGAAAACTAAAATATCAGTTGTAAAATGTCGAATTTGATTTTTAAATTTTTTGACTTTTGTTGTAATATTTTTCTTTCTAAAATTTTAAAACGTTTAGAAAATTGTTTTAGACTTTGACATTTTGTACTCAGTTTGCCCCCCCCCCCTTCAATATATTTTGAGCAGGGGGCTGCATCAATTAAGGGTCAATGTATTTTATTTTAGAAAATCTTATTTCTGCAGAAAGTCTCTGTAATTTTATTATTTTTAGTTTGTATTTTTATTTATTTTTAATTTGTTTCAAAAAGGACCAACGTAGAGTTTAAAAAAATATACTCTTGATTCTAGGTAATGCTTTACTCTTGTGTATCGTGTAACCATTTTTTATTTCGTATAACCATCGTTTTAAACTAAGCTAGTTATATAACAATCGCAAAAAGATAATTTTTTGGTTGTATAATCTAGGAAAATTTCTAGTGGGGAAATCCGTTGGTATAACCATCTTAAAAGATATTTCTTGAGGATATAACCATTATTTTGTTGTTTAACCATCATTATATTTCTATAACCATCGTTATATTCGTATAAACATCGTAATAGTTGTATAACTAGTCAATTTAAGCCAGCCTATAACAACAGTAATTATCATTGCTGTATTTGATATAACCACGGAATTACTATCACAAAAAAATGTTTCACATAACCATCGTGAAATAGAAAACTGACTTTCAACCGCACTGAACGTTTAAATTTTGTAAATTTCGATTTGATTTTTTATTGGAAATACCTCTAACTGGTAAATCCACTTTCCGAGAGTTACAATTTATCTTCAGATTAGATTTTTTATTTTAGTTATTTCACCTAAAGTGACACATTAATAATATTTTAATCTCAAATGTTTATTAAAACATACCAGACAGTTAAAACATAACAAAATTGAAACGATTGTTCTTGTTTGTGTACAAGTTTGGAATTTTGATGGTTAAATATTTGTCTGTTATTTTTATATAAGCTGGAACATTAGATGTAAATTCAGAGTTTTTTCTTACTTTGCTTTTGAAAGACGTCAGAGTCCATTTTATGTTTAGAATATAACTGTTTAATGAATTAATTGTAAATTATCAATTCTAGCACGCTTTTATGTTCCTTTATTTATCTGCTTGTGTAATGTACATCTCTTTCTCATTGTCTTTATATGTGTGTATATATGTGTGTTTGCGTTTGTGTGTGTAAGAGAGAAAGAGAATAGAGTGGTCAAATCTCATTGGTGAAGTGGTAGAGCATTGGTATTGAACGCATCAGGTCCAGGTTCAATTCGCGTTCATGCTCCATATATTTCTATTTTTCTTCACCATTTTGTAAGACTGTTACACTTGCATTCAATTTCTAATTAAATGAGAGAGAGAGAGAGAGAGAGAGAGAGAGAG
>JAQIXG010001458.1:0-22045 GCA_034700105.1 Oconnorella tubifera
TGATTATTTATAATTTCATATTCAGTGGCGGATCAATAGGGGGGGGGGGCAGCTTGAGAGGGGGGATGATCAACCCACCCTCTATATTTGCACTATTATTATATATATAACTTTTTTTAATTTAGACACATGGTGTAGTAAATCAAAAAAAAATAAGGAAAGAAATATAAATAAACATTGCTTTAAGTCAAATAGTATATAGTTTGCAAGCAGTGTCACCAAAAACTTTCAACTTTTTATGTAGAATAATTGTAAATTTTAATGTAAAATAATTCTAAATTATGATTCAAAGTTGTTGTATTATATCGAAATAAGAATCATTTAGACAATGGTCTAGGTTTGAATAACGGAGAACTCACTATTTCTCTAACTTACTGCACCCTTTAGTAAGACGTTTAAATTGACAGTTACGTTCATATAATACGGTAATCCAGACGGCAGACGTAACCTTAACCTTAAAGCGTAACCTTACTGACAATCTCAGTTTCTTTTATTATATTGTCATATCGAGGTCCTACTGTCTTGATGGTAAATGATTGCAGCATAAAAACTAGTTCACTTGTTTCAGGAATATGCCAATTAAATAAACAATTTATTCTAAATAATTATAACATAATAATTTTTTTCCCAACTTTCTCGTATTAGTTAATAAAGAAATCAATCAGCGTCTAATCCTTCACATTCGCAGTTTTCTCACAAGTCTACCTTCAAAAATATATAATCCGCTTTAGTTGTTTTTATCATATTTCCCTATATTCGATATTTTGGTCGTCAAAAAATTGATCGATTTCATTCGATCCCTGAACAAATAGTGAAAAATAAAACGCGTGCTGCTGTATACCGTTCGAGGAAACGACAAAAATTTACATTGTTTGATCATAGCTTTGCGATATTAGGAAATTTCATTAATTTCAGAAATAATGAAATATTTTTTTATATAATTCTCGGATAATAATTTATCACAGAAAATTTTCTGAATTACCTTGATATGGTTTCAGATTTTTTAATTAGAAGAAATTTATTATTGTCTAAAGTGATGTTAATTTCGTAATTTTAGTTATTTTATAAAGTGAAAGCTTTTAATGAGAAAGTTCGAAGCGTTTTTCTTTGTTTATTGTTTCAGAATTTATGATTAAAAATAAGATAAGATTAGAAATATAAGAAAAAATATAAATTCATATTTTATAATTAAAAATGAGATCATTTCTTAATTTGGTACCAAATTTTTTCATTAAACAAAAATATACCCCTTAAATATTAACCCTCAAATCCGGGGTGAATTTACTATATGCGACAATTTTCGTCATTTCTTACTCAAGTTAACCCTAATTTTAACCTTACCCTAACTCTATCCCTAATCCGATCTCCAACTCTAACCTTAATGGTTAATATTTGGGCCGATTTAACGCATCAATAAAAATCTGATATTTCCATTCAGTTTCTGCATCGTGATTTAAAAATTAAAAATTGGGAATTTATAATTAAACTTTTGAACGCAATTTTAACTATAATACAAGAATCTTCTATTGAATTTAAATTCTATTACAAAATTTTCATCTTTCGTTAAAAAATACTGTTTCATTGTATTTGATTGTAACATTTATAGACTTGTAATCATAATGAAGCTAATATTAAAACGAGTCAAAATATATTTGATCTTGATTTCAGCCACTAAGCCAAGAAAAAAGAGAAAGTTTTATTTCATTGCAAGAAATTGACTCTTGAGACTTAAACTAGAATTAGAACTGAGCTAGAATTAGATCTCGACGGTTGAATTTTATATTTTAAATTAAAACTAGAGAAACAAAGTGCAAAGATAATATAAACTCTTAGATTATTAAATAAATTAAAAATAAGCATATTATGTTAATATTGATGTTTTAATGGTATTTTACATTCAACTTAATAAGAAACTCTGCTACATTTTCTCTTTGATTTCGATATCATGATGCTGGTTACAATTCTTTGATTAGTTGCGTGCGCTGGATTTGCTTTAAATTGTCTACTTTCTACTCCAGCGGCGAATAAAACCGTTATATAAATATTTTAATTAATTTAGCCCCCCTGTAAAAAAAACTTGAATCGTATCAACTGTATTTTCTCAGTATTTTCATTTCGGTTTAAAATTTCGCAATTTGAACTTAATTTAACTTCAAAAATAACATCTTCATTGATGTTTTATGTTGGACACATTTGTGTTTATTTCATTTAATTTGTATTAGTTATGTTACTACCGCTTGATGAAATAATGATTTTTTTAATGTTTTCAGTTATCTCTCCGCATTAGCACTATGATCGTAATGTCGTTCAGCAGTCACGTGACGCAAGCAGAGGTGACGTCATCAATGACGTATTTTCTCAACTCAACGGATAGCTCTGATTGGTTGCGGAATGTTACGTCATTAGACGTGACGTCATATAGTTTATATTCATCCATCATGCTGGCAGTTGTCATAGCTTTGTTGGCTGTGGTTACCATAGCAGGTATGGCCGTTATATTCGACGTTAGAATCAAAACGGCTTTAGATTAACGTCTAAATATACAGTATACTTTAAAATTGATGCTTAACGTTCAAATATACAATATTATATTAAAATTGATGCTTAATATCTAACTATACAGTAAATATTAAAGTTAATGCTTAATGTTCAAATATACAGTATTATATTAAAGTTAATGCTCAATATACAGTAAGTATTCTAGTATCAAATAGCATATTATGCCAGTTAAAGTATCAAATATCATATTGTATAGCTGTTGTATCGAACAAAGAAATCATTGTAATGAATCTTTCTTGCATACTCATTAACAGAAATAGTAATTTATAAAACAAATAGTATATAAATAAAAGAAAACAATTAGACTTATTAAAGACTCTCAGTTACTGTAGATTACACATGTAAATTTTTTTTATTGTAGGCCTACTTAAACTGATTTATTAACATATTTCAGAAATTCTGAAATTCTGCATAACCGTATAACTTTTTTGACACTAGTTAAAATTTATATCATTGTAACTTATAAACTTTAATTTATTTAATTTTACTCAATGAAATGAGATTTTGGATGAATTATTCACACATCTACAGGCAACACACTAGTCGTTATCTCATTCGCAACTGACCGCAAACTTCGTTCATTCGGAAACTACTTCATACTAAACCTAGCCATATCTGACCTAATTGTCGGCCTTCTCATTGGTCTATACACCCCGTACCTACTTCGAGGCTGCTGGTACCTCAGTCGCCTGGGCTGTCTGGCCTTCCTGCTGCTGGACTACGTGGTGCCCCTCGCGTCAGCCTGGAATATGGCCCTGATCAGTCTGGACCGGTATTGGAGTGTGGCTCGACCTATAGCATACAGGACTGATCTGAATACAACTAGAGCGGTCGTTTTTATGTGTATTCCTTGGCTGGCTGGAACTTTGTGGTCAGTAGTTTTTTAATAGTTATAGTAGTCAGTTATATTTTTAAATCTTAATATATGATTCGATTGATCTCTGCTCTCAATTTTACAAATTGTAAGTTTATAAGAATTAGATCCCGTTCTTGGACGGGTTTTAAATCTGCTAGTTTTATATTTATCTTATTTGAAGTTACAAAATAGGGTAAAATACAGAAACGCATTTTTTATCACATTTTTAATATCACATTTTTTATGTCCTATGAATTACATTGATATCAGAAAAAAATATTGCACGCGTTTAGACTATTGCCCGCGTTCAGAAAAAATGTGATAGGCTAATATTTGTAAAAGTTTTAAATTGTGCAGTCGCCTCTTTTATGCAGTTACATTTTTTATTACAACTTGAGTACGTTGGTATTGTATATCCGTATCTAGTCTTATAACCGTATACCCTTACTCTTAAGTAAAGAAATAATCCAGACGTGTCTCTAATTATAATACTTATTTTAATTAGAGACAATTTTCATTCTACTCAAAATTTAAGAAATTTAATCTCAAATGACCTTTCCGTTAACGAAATCTTATCGCTGATCGACACACACTCGAGCTGCTAGATCACAGAGCGATGGCAGAGAATTTTACTCTCTAACTATCCCCCCCCCCACCCCCACAGCAAAAAAACCTGCCTGCGCCACTCTCCATACCTTCCCAAACTAAAAATCGACACATTTTTCTTTAAACATTTTGTAACCAGGACATGAAAAGTTTAGATGAAACATGAAATATTTGTCCCTCTTATTGTAAAATATTTCTACATTACTGCAATTCAAAGTCCTCGAGCAGAAATGTTCCTCGGGAGCAGAAATAAACTCAATTGAAACTACTGACAGTCCAGTAATGAGTCTGTCTGTTTGCTAAATCTTCCAGGAATGAGATTACCGAAAACAAGGCGATTTTCGAGCTATTCCAATGTATTTTAGAAAACTCGTTCATATTTCAGATATTATTTAAGCCTCTTTAGTAGCTTCAGTCGCAAAATCATGTCGCTGAGTTGTACACTTATTTCTGCTGCGATCCTTCTGATCCATATATTGGATCCTTTAATATTATAATGCTCAGTTCTATAAGGTTAAGTTTGAGGCCAATTTAGAAGCATGTTTTCTTTTTAAAGGACACACGATCGGTAGTAAAAAAAATGGGTCAGATTCATTATTGTTTCATGTTAGAGTAGGAGAAGATTTTTGATTTAGAAGTCGAAACAGAAGCGGCTTTGTATCAGTCCAGTTCTGTCAAAGGGTCAAGAAAGAAATAAGGTAATCAATGTGGTACTGTGAACAATGGAAAGAGTGCATTTAAATTGCCCACACTTACAAAGTCTTTCTTAAGACTTTTTTGACATGCTATATTTTACGTTGTACCAGTAAAAATGTTTTTGAAGTATTTTTTTTATGACTTTTATTTATTCTATGACTATTTCGGGAAAAATGCAACTTGCCTTTTCTTTGCGCAAAATTTACTCCAGTATACACGTCAAAATATTACTTGCAAAGATCACTTTCAAAAATCGGCCCCTTGAATCTACTCAAGCCCCCTCATAAGGCGTCCCTGTTGTCAAACTTTATTTCTTAACAGTGGCGTAGCTAGGATTTACGTCGCACGGGGCGAAAATAATAATTTGGCGTCCCCCCCCCCCCGGAAGCGGAAGACTTTCTCTCCTTTTGAATCTTTTATTAAAAAATAAATAAAGCTTTTAAAGTTTAAAAGTTTTTTTACCCTTTTATGATGACGTGGTCTGAGATAGCATCATGAAGGTTTGCGGTATGATCATCTATGACAAGGTCTCAATCAAAAAAAGCAGTTTTGAACAATTCTTGCCAGATCATAAGCAAAACCTTTGTCAACGAGCGAAATAATGATATATCTGAAATTGTTTTCGTTTTGACTTATTGAAGATCTATACTTTCGGCCGATTATTTTTTTAATGAAATTGACAACTAAAAAAAAATATTTGGTATATTGTATACAAGCAGTGAAAAAAGAAAACAATAAAACATAGCAAATTTAAACTTACAAAAGATTAATCACCTTGCTTTTACTGATGCAAATTGATTAAAATACTCAAAATTCTAGCACAAAATTACAAGAATAAGAAAAAATGTCGTTAGCGTCCATTTTAATGCTGCGAGTTTATAGTTGTCTGTTTCGAAATTGGAGTACATATGGTCTTATCTAAGAACTCCCGACCCCTCTGGGTCAATTTGAACTGGTGGGGGCTTAAAAGTCGATCTCCCCGGGGTCTTTTAGATTAGAAAATGTAAGTGAGGGGGTCAAGTAGTAGAAGTTGGGGGTTCAACGCTGAAATTTCAACACTGACCTAATCTACAACTTGTAGGTCGTCTGAAAAGTTTGCTTAATATAACGTTTATAAATGAAAAGGTTGTAGATCCAGTTACATCAAGCTACACTATAACTTTCGCTAAGAGCTATAGCAGTCATCAGCTTAGGGTAACGATAATAATAATCTCTCGCCAATGGTTAACAAATAAAACGCGAATGCTAATTGGCTGGTTGGACAAATGTTGCTCAACTGTAAGCGCTAACGCCTGAGAGACACTCGGCCTCTTTGGCCGCCCGTTGATGAAATTGGATCTCTGAGAGCAGCGAGATATAAAAAAGCTATTTGTCAAAAATAGCAAAAGCCAGGTAAATTATCTGAAATAACCCGCACAAAGCATTGAAATGAGCGGTTGTAGAAAGAAATTAAAAATTAGAGATCAAACATAAAACTTTACATATACTTTGCACATTGGTAATCCAACTTTTGGCGCCCCCCCGGCGCCCACAGAGACCGGCGCCCGGCCGCCCCTACCCCGCTCTCCCCCTCGCTACGCCACTGAGATGCAACAATCAAAAACATTCATTTTTGCGCATTAAGTTCATTTTGCAGATAAAGTTCATTTACAGAACATACAAAATTCAAAATATTTTGCTTGTGATCAACCCTCTTGTATCTTGTCTAAATCATGATTTAATTCTATTTCTGTTCAATTGTTAATAATTTGTTATTTAAAAGTAATTCTTTAATCACTTTATTTTTGTATTTAAGCATAACTTACAACATCAATATTCGTGTATTCTTCCCCATTATCTGTGATTATCTTCTCCATGTAAGCTGACGGGAAAAGATAACTGAAACGAAAGTAAGATTTCATATTAAATTTATAATTTCTTCGTAGGCATATTAATAAATTTACAGAAAATGTCAAATTAATGCTTTATTACATAAATATTTGATTGTTAAACCCTCAAAATAAGTTATTTTTACAGATAACACTCAATTCAGTACTTTTAAATTAAAACTAGAATTTTAAATGAAAATAATGCTTAATAGTTTAACTAAAATTACTAGGGAAGTCTATTATAGCGAAAGAATAGACGCATTGGTTGATTATATAAATTAGTAAAGTCAAAATTTACATTTAGTTTTTCTAATTATATCTCAAGTAATTAAAATTACGAAAAGTTATTAATATCAATAAGTTAGGCCTATAGAACCTGTTTAGATGCAAGTCAAGTATAAAGATGTCTTCTCCAACTTTTACCATCAATGTAATATTCTTTAAATGTTCCATCTGTTTTAGCAAAGTTGCAAAAAAATTAATAAAATACTCCAATTAAAGCAGATAAATGTATGGACGTACATCATAATGTATAATGTAGGTCTACATTAATATATGAAAGATCATCAATTCATAAAACGTCTGTTTGTTACAAAATGAGAAATAAGATAATAAAATCTATGAAAGTGTGTGATAAGCATGATTTTTTATGAGTTAAATTCTCAACTTCTTGCAAATTGTTTTAATTTGCTAAGAAATCATGTTTATGTAACTGTATGCATAATGAATATAATTTAGTCAAACTTCCTTATTTGAAATTGGTCTTAGTTTCATAAAACTAACAAACTTCATTAACATAACAGCGTAGGTTTTAAAAAGCACGAATTCGATTCCACTTGAATCAATGATCGTGACACAAATATGAGATGACGAATACATGAAAACAAGACTAATCTAAAATGGACTTCACAAGTATTGCATGGTACTTTTTTAAATAAGCCATCAAAATATATTTTGCTCTTCAAAGTTAAGACTATTTTTTGCAGAAATTTTAACGCAAAATGTATAAAACTGAATTACCACAAATGTTTTAACTAAACAAAAACAAGACTTGATAATCCTGACCAATTGGTTTAGTTTTAATAAGTATCGAAATTTCAAAAGACCCCGACGGCTTCACGACGCCATAAAATTGACAATGTAGTGCTGATAATTTGAAGTTTAAAATTAAATGCAAAGTTTTACCGATTTGAGAGTTTGATTTTCATTCTTTGCCTTGACTTCATCATCGAGCGAGAGAGGATCGAAATTAAGATTCATATTTATATCACTTCCTGATCGCATATCTGTGTCATTTCTCTGTAATCATGACAGTGGTGGATTACACTGAGTCCACCAAGATAAATCTTTCTATTGCTGTATATTTAGTTTTAACATTTTATTCCTTTTCGGTCTACTACATTATTCTTATAATTAGATAAAAACAACTGGTCTTTTTCAATTTTTAAGCTCTTTCAAGGCGTGTAATTAATGTTATGTTATGTTTTCAGAATCTAGCAATAAAAGTTATAAAGCATAACCGGATAAAAAGAAATGTAGGCCTAACCTTTTATATTTCAAGAAAATTACAACTTCTGTCGATTATTATTATTGTATTATTTAAATATTACTAAAGAATACTACTGCATGTAAATTAATTAAATATTAGGCCTACTGAAGAACACTCAGTAGTCATTCATAACTGAATAAAAGTTACAGCTCTAACAACAGTCATCTATCACTGATCACTATTTTCTTTCTTTATAAATCAAAAATATATAAATGAAATTATCTAATAAATGTTATTTGTACTTGTGTAGCGGTTGTGTTGATCATTTTTTCTTCAAACATTATTTTTAAGTTAACGACTTGATAACTTTCTTCAGTTGACTGACGCGCATTGTTTGATGATTGACTTGATTCTACGATTTATAATAAAATACAAAAACATAAAATACTATAATTGATAACAATCATATTATTGTAAAAACGTCACCATAAACTAAACGTTTAGTCTACCCGACTGATCTTGTCATTATTTTAATTGTAATCCTAACCCTGAAATTCCTTAACCTTGAACCGTAACTTTAAAGTCCATGCTCGGTAATAATAATAAACTATCTGTCATTTCACGTAATTTGAAATCGTGAAATTACAAATTGTCACGACAGATGTAAGGCCTGGAATCTTATTAGCATAGTAATATCAGTTCGTGTGAAAATGCGCACGAATTGTCAATAATTCTACAAACGACAAAAAAACTCAACTGGTCAGTTAATTTTGGTAACAATTACTTAGCCCACGAATCTTAATAAAGAACAACAAACAAGCGGAATAAGCACTACAAAAATGTCATAAACATTTAAAAATGTCTACATTGTGCGTTTGTAATAGTTTTGTTGGTTTGTAACAAAAACTTACAAATTTAATCACAAAGTCTTAAGAATTAAGAATTAGACAGGAAAATTAATACTTATTATAGCTAATATCGTATATTATGTGAATGCCAACTTCTTTGTCATCTAAATCATTAATTCTGGATGATGTGCTTTAATAGAAAAAAACCAATTCAATTAATTGTTGACAAATTTTTATATTTTCTTGCCGATAATATACCAATACTTGATTATCAAATATCCAGTCTATTCCAAAAAAGCTTATTTACTCTTCTTTGCTCTTGCTTATTCGTGAACCTATTCTATTATAAATCGTAGAAATTCATTGGATAGTAAAAATAATATTAAAAATTCGAGCAGATTAGAACTTTGAACGTTCAGTAGTCAATATTGATTCAAACAGTTCTTGTACATATATTGTTTGTCAATCATTTTTTGAATGTCAGTGTATTTAGTGAGTTAACACGAATAATTGTAATTCTCAAAAGTCTGTTTATCGTGACTGACCTTTGAAAATACCACAAAACCTCTACGGTCTTATTATTAGGCATTTAATATGTGAATTATGTAGTCAACATTGAGTTCACAAAGTCGTGCATGATTAATATTCATAAATATTAAAGAGTATTGATATCATTCGTATTGATGAGCCAAAAACTGATTTTAATAAGAACATATTCATTCATATTCTTGCAACATAAAAAGCTAACTGACATCTCTACAGTTTGCAAATTAATTTCAGTTGTTATAAATTAGTCCTTGTATTGACATGATTAATCAACAAAATGTTTACTTTACAACAAAAAGCCCATAATTAAGTTTCATATAATCAAATTCAGATTATTTTTCAAAATGAATTTTTTCAAATTAAATATTTAAAAAGATTATTGTCACTTACCTTTGGATAATAATTGTGCAGTTGCGATAGAACTCATCGAAAAAGCAATGACTAGAGCTGTTACATAATTGCGGCTAAAACTATAATTCGTTTCACCCATGACTACTTATAATTATTTACTAGAAATTCTTTAAAGGCTTTTAATTGAAATACAGAAATTGCATGTATGTTACAGTTTATATAGACTTCTTCTCAAATAGCGCGGAAATTCAACAGTCTTTCCAATAGTTTTACTTTATTTAACCGACAAAAGTTATCTTGAACTAAAAAGGATGATTGCACACAGTCATACAGACTCATACTCTGAAAATTGCATACAATATTACTGCAAAAATTTTAGTATTACTGTATGTCTTTACGAAATAACTTAACAATGTTTTTTATGACCGGAAAATTTTCACGTACGTAAATTTTCTATCTCTATACAATTATCTATTCGTTTCACTAATATTCTCTTAGTTTCTTAAAATTTAATTTACTTTTTTTCACTTTATTAACATTTAATTACCACTTGTTTTTTTACAAATATCTCGAATTTGTTCCGTTGCTAAAAAAATTCTTTCTAGTTTCTTTAGTTTCTGTTGCAGCGTTAAACTGGTGTCGAAGAAAACTTTGTTGCAATTTATATAGGCCTACATCCAATTCTTTTTATAATCCGACAGCCAGGTGAGCGATTAAGTTAACTTTCGTCGGTAAATAATTACTACATAAACTATTTGTACACGACACATAAATCAGTAAAGACATGGAAATTCTATTCATAAAGGATCATAATATTCTCAGTTTGGTCACGGTTGCCCTTATAGCCTGTTTGTTTACTTTTTAACTAGGAAGTCGTTTTCCAACGTGCTTTTGATTTCGAATGAGTAATTTTATATATAGGCTCAATTATACACTAAGAATATTAGTTAACGAAATTTTTATGATTCTTTGTTTGTTGCTAATAACTGCAGGAAACATAGAAGTGCTTTGGAATTGTTAATGTTCTTATTTATTGTTCTCTAATCCTAAATTAGAAGGCGTGAATTGTTTATTTTATTTTTACAAACATTTTCTCGTGGCTAAATGAAATTCATCGAATTTACTATATTATCATACTTATTGCATTATTTATTTTATAATTAAAAGAGAAATCATTTCAGAGCAATGATATTATGCAATTCAAATAATATACGCTTAATTTCAATCCTTTATATAATTACAATTGTATATCTATAACTTATATGTATATTAAATTTATATCCGTTTGGTATATATTATTGTTATTATGTCTTTGTTTGTCTTAGCACTGTTTATTTTTTGATTTGGCTTAGGGGCTACTGCTTATCATTAGTTTTATGTTACCTGATTTATAATTACCATTCGTTTGGTGAATTAAAGAATATATTTTAAGACACAAAATAATAACTGCAAACTTACAAAAGAAAGCTGTGTTTTCAAATAATATGTCAATCGTTTGCAGTCCAGACTGTCCAATTGTGATCGTAAATTGGAAGAGATTGATTTCAAATGTTGAACATTAAAAGAAACATTAAAACATGCAAGAAACTTATTTTATATACTGCTATATTATTCAATTCGAAATGAAACAAAGAAATTATAACTTGAGCAATTTCTAATAAAAATTATTAAGCGTGCCAAATAATTTTATTTATCGATCGTGTTCGATCATCGAGAATCGTTTTCTATCATTAGGTCGTAGTCGATCGATTTTATTGTCTTTCGCTTGAATTTACAATATCAATTGAATTGAATTTATTTATAAGTTTAATTTTATCGCTTCGATCGTTTTCAATAGTTTTATGTTATAAAATGAATGCCACAAAATGTTAGTGGTGTAACCTTTTGTTAAATGTTAGTCCCCCTGCCACCTCCCTCCGCCTTCCCCCGTTCCGGCGCCACTGCTTTTTTACGGTAAATCTATGAGTAAAAAAACAGTAATCAACTGAAGTTCCACTGATTTGTTCCTTACGTACAATATTTATTATTAGTTATAAGCTTGGATAAATTATAATTTTAAACGTTGTCTGCAGATAAACTTATATACAGTATATTAGCATAATATTATCATAAATATTATAATAAAGTAAACTTTCTTATCTAACGGAAGAATGATTTTCAATTAAACAATTGGCTTCAACTTTTCAACGGTTGTTTAGCGTCATGTGATTCTAAATATACTCAATTTTATATCAATTTTAAATATTGGCATATGTAGCACATGATGTCAAAATCAATATTTCTTTTATAGTAACTCATAGTTTTGCAAGTGTTGTAACTTTACATCTACAGTAAAACGTAACATAAGTTGTTATTTAGTTTATTAAATATTATTAAATGGTTAATTCACTATAGTTGAAAGTTTAAGCCTATAGTGAAATTAAAGTTCTTATAGTCTGCGTTAAACATTTTATTCCTTATGAAATATAAATTTCTATTTAGTTCTGATAAACCGCTTGCGCTTAATCTCGCTAAACTTTAATACAGGAAGCTCATGAACATAAGCGGTTTAATTTTTCTTAACTGTATTTATTTGTATCTACATTTATTTGATTATAGACACTTTTCAAAAAAAGTAACTCGCCTTTGAAATTACATTTGATTTAAAAGCATCGGAATTGTCTGTACTTTTAATAAAAATATTACTGTCGTTAAAAATAAGTGTTATTGTATAAGTTCTATTGTTGCACTCATATAATTGTATAAATCGAAACTTGTTAGTCTTTAGTATTTATTGCAGACGGAAATATTTTTAGACAATTTCTTAAGCTTTTTTTCTATAAGCTAAAGACAAACTCTAAAAAATTTATTTTCTACATATTTAATATTTTTTTGTAATAAATAAAATAAAATGTTGTCAATGGTGTATATGTAACAACTTAAAACCAATATCATTATAATCAAAAATGTATATGAATCTTTGAAACTAATTTTTAAAATTTAATAAAAGCCTAACACATACATGAATTCAGAAGAAGTTTATTGTATATTGATTTAATATTCTACTTCATTCTCTAGAATTATAAAGACTGGAAATGTTACGAGACCAATCACCGACCGTAGTTACGCAACAAGTGACGTCATCTTCTAAGTCGGAGACTCCCCCAGTCCAAGTGGCGACCAGGCACAGAGAATGGGAGGCGAAGCTGTGCGGATGTTCTGATGACTGCGCCAACTGTATGATCTCATCTCTTACCCAAACTTCTATTTTGTCTTTACTTCATATAGCATATTAAATTACAATTGATTAAATAATCAAACATAAATTCTTATATGCAGAAATCTTTTTTTCGTCTAAAATGGAAATAAACAAATATCAAAAACTGAAACAATATAAATAGTGCGAATCGTCTCTATATAGTGTAGATAATACGATATATCAATGAAAGTAAAATCATTAATCAGGAAGCAAGAAATCCGCTACCACGAACGGATTTTCGCTTTATTACTATCAATCATGACTCGACTTGTAAAATATGAAAATTTGTCACAATACATTAATTAATATTTGTATAATTGATGACAAATTTAAAGAACCCAATATTTTAGGAGTCAATTTTGTTAACTCGCCATCTAGGAAATTCATTAATTAACTAATTTAAATTCACAAAAGGAAACTCACCTGTATAGAACCTATCCAAATGCTACTCTAGTCTTTTTTTGATAATCTTGACTTCAAGAAACTCTCTCTGACCTTATTTTTTCTCAAATATTTTCAGGTTTCGGGGTGCTGTTTTGCACCCTGTGTTGTGCGGCCTCACTGTCAGTGCGTGCCGGGGAACGCTGTTGCGTCCCCTGTGTGCCCGGTGGACTGGTCGCTCTGCGCACTAAACTTAGACTTGTGCTCGGTATTCGCGTAAGAAAATCTCAATTATTTATACTATTAAAGATTATACTTAAGGTTTTAACTTAATATACTTTCCAGCATTTATTATATCAATTATTTGTAGCTGGAAGATCATATGTTTTTCATGAAGCTTTGAATTATTGTATTATAATAAGATGTTAAGTAAATTATTTTAATTATTAATATTGCACTGGTTTAAATTTGTAAAGAATTTTTATTGCCTTGCTTGTGAATATTCATATTGTGATAAATATTAACAGGCCTGTGTTGTAACCAAAAACGTTATGGCATAGTAGGTTTTATTATGCCATAACATTTTGGAAATTACTATGATTAAGTGATTTTTTTGCTTTCAATAAAATTAATGACTTAAAATTACTGGCTTATTAAAAAACCAAAGTACTGACTTTTGTTGTTTTGTTTGTTAACAGGGAAGCATCTGCAATGATGTTATCACAACTTATTTCTGTGCCCTGTGCAGTGTGTGTCAAATGAAAAGAGAGCTTGATGCTGTTAACTGGCCCTAGTTTCATTTAGTCATAGATCCTATGACTTCTAATAGTCATATAACGAAAGTTTCAGAAGAAATTTCACGCTATGATTATACTCTCACTGAAAAGTCTATACTGCCTTTATTCACTATTAACTCGAAATTAGTATCAAGATATCGCATTATCTTTTTGGACATTATAGTTCTTTTTAATATTATTTTTTAACATTTCTGTTAACTTGTTCAAATATGAACTTGCTCCCTCTCTCACTCCAATTGCAATAGTCCTATATATTGTTTCTAAAAGAAAATAAAGTATATTGCTATCAGTAAGGGTATACAGGAAATGGAATCGTTACAGTATGTTTTGATAATTTTTTAATGCAAATTCAAAAATATTTCACTGTACTGTAAATTACAGATTAAAAGCTTTTTCTCAATCTGTATATTGTGGACGAGACTGTTATCCTTATCGCTGATGATATGACGATTGATTTGTTTTCATTTCTGACGTTTTTTTCTAAAAAAAACGTCATTAACAAAATAAGAAAGCGTCATTGGCAAAGTAAAATATATTCAGTATACTTTGTCAAAAGTAACGTGTTCACTGTTAACTCATAGTTTGATTTCAGTTCATATAATTTACAAAGTCACTAAATAGCCTTTTATGCTGAAATGACATTGATAGACAAAAAGGTTGATTACGCCAAACAACATATATTGAGCAAGAAATGAGAAATTTTGTGTAAAAACTATTGATTACACTCAACAACATAACTTTTACAAGTTGAGATATGAGTTGTTCTAAATTCTTTAAGTATACACTTAGGAACGCATTGAGTGCATGAATAGTTTAAGCCAGTAAGATGCGAAGCAGGATAAGTGTCCTTTAAAAAATCTTCAATGATTGTCGAAATGCAAGTAGACATGATTTTATCGTAATCATCATCTCATTCTATCGATTAACTCTAGGATCAAGTCAATGATATTTAGATTTTTGGATTCAAATAATAACTTTTAAGATATTTTAAGAGTTTAATAAATCTTTAATCAAGTAAGGTTCATTGCCGTTGATATTTTGATATATCTTTAAAGTTTATATATATATATTACATTTATTGACATTTTTCTGACATTCTATATAGTCCAATTAGTATTCAAATATTGCATCTTCAAAAAAAATTATATCAGGCCTACCTATAATTGCTATTCTCGTAAAAACTATTGCTACATCTAGATTTAAATAAAGTAAAAATATCATCATTGAGAAAAAATATCAAAGGAATGCTTCATATTGCGATCATATCATAAAGATATTGCTAAAACGAGACTTACGCCCTTCTCGAAAATTTCATAAAAAATAAACAAAATTATAACAAAATTGCTTTTCATGCCTTTTCTTCAAATGATTTTAAATTTTAATTAAGTATACGCTTACTAATTGATCGATAACTTTAATAGTCCAGATCCAACATGGGCAACCAAGCTATGGGTCTTCGCCCCGAAGTAATGAGCGATCTCGAGAACAGCACCGCATTCAACGCTGACGAAATTCGCGAATACTACCGGACGTTCATCAAGGACTGCCCCAGTGGTAGCATGACCATGTCACTCGAAGATCTCATCTCTGTCTACGGCAAGATCTTCCCAGAAGGTGACGCTTCCAAATTTGCGATCCACATTTTTAACCAGTTCGACGCAGATCACTCGGGGAGAATTGATTTTAGGGAATTTTTATCAGCGTTGAGTATTCAGCTAAAAGGGACTTTGGAAGAGAGACTTGAGTGGGCTTTTAATCTTTATGATCTGGATGGTACAGGGTTTATTGAAAAGAACGAACTGGTTGAAATTGCAAGGGTAAGAATTTTGACTTTATATTATGAGAAACAGCAGTTTATGTTGAAATTTAAGGTTTCAAAAGATTGCTTGTTTCACAACTACTCGGTAGCACTGTCTGTAACTAGTAGTCTATTAGAGCATGATAATCATGATTCTTGACCTTCATATAAAACTCTCAATAAAGTAAGTAAAACTAAGTTTTATGTCACACTTTAATCAAGCAATTTTTGGAACCGAATTACAGGCCTTTGGTCTAAATCAGCATTCCTCGTGAATAAAATATCAGACGCACTTAGATAATTGTAAATTAACGAACCTTTAAAAAATTACTTCCTATTTTTTATAATTAAATAATTACATTTTGTAATGTTGAATAGAAATCTTATTGATTTTGACTGAGAACATTATATGTAGTTTCTTTATTCTGACGTTATTCAGACGATGCACGCACAGAAAGCTCATCTACTAGACCTAGACGAGAAAGCTACTCCCAAACAGATTGCAGACTACATAATGCAGAAAGCTGATCAGGACAAAGACAATAAATTGTCAAAGAAAGAGTTTGTCGATGCAGCCATTGCAAGTAAAACGATACGTAAACTAATCCTTGGGACACTAGAGGTGACCGGGTCGCCTTTTACTAAGAGAAAACAACAATCACATCATGATAATTAAAATAGTCTACAGTATAATTGTAGAATAATACTATTAAGTTATTAGTTATAATAGTTGTTAGGGTTAGAATTAGATTTTGGGTTAAGTTTATGGTTGTTTTAAATTTATGGCTATTATACTTTTAAATTATAGTATTATGCTTTTAGGTTATAAGGAGGAGTAATATTTTATTAGGGTTAGGATTAGATTTCGGGTTCAGTTTAGAGTTAGTTTGAGTTACGGTAACTAAATTATTTGACAGCGTGGATTTGTCGGGTTAATGTATTTGGGGCTAATGTTGGGATACCATTCCAATATACTGAATTTATAATTCAGTATATTGTAATTCAGTATAATAATCTTAAATATAAGACAATAAATACTCTGCCTTTCTGAATTGCTAGATTATACTAAACTTATAATATATTAAATATATCAGAGACTAAAAGAAAAGTGGCTGATAAAAATGTAGAAACAGAATTAAGTATATAGCCACTAGTGGTTAGTGATGATAAAGTTAACAGTCACCAAGATTCGATCTTAAAATCTCTTGATCAGAGTCAAGTTTCAATAAAGTTAAGACTTAAAACTATCTTAAAGAAATAACAGAAAACACAAATGGCTATAAATTATAGTAATCATAATCGTGGAAAGAATATTTTGCGTAACATAATCAAAATTCACCTACAACGTTTAAAATAAACGAACTATTCAAAAATTTAGTTACAAGCAAAGTACAATGTAACTTCTTATATAAGCTTTGAATCATAACAATATCAAGAATATTCATCAAATAAGCACAATGAAAATGTGAATTTATGAAAAACAGCACTTGCGAAGAATGACATGAAAAATTGGAATGGCATTACATTGGAAATTGTAAATAACACAACATTTTCTAAACTCATATTAATTAAATTTTTCATTTTGAGATTTAAATATAATACGCAATAGAAGCTACTATTTTAAGAATCTAAATAAACGAGTCCTAAACTTTTATTCTTTAAAACACCTGATTAATTATAAGAAAAAAGATTATGTGACCATATTTTATAGAATCAAATATTCTTGTAACATTTTAGTGTATTACTAATCAAAATTACTACTAGCTTATTAATAATTAGTATTAATAGATAATAATAATAACAATCGTCATATTTATACACAAAACAAACATCGGTAATAAGAATTCTTGTAAATGAATTAAAAAGAAAAATACACTGAATGAAAAAGCATTCAAAAATCATTAACTTAATCAGTTTAATGTTAAATCAAATCATCAACAAATCTCAATCGTTATATCGCTATTTGAAAACAGCGATAAATTTACAGACCTGTTGACTTTCGATACATTTACAATCCAAATAATAATAATAATAATGTAACAGTACAACAATAAATAATGATTCAAATAGTAAATTAGTTGAATATTGACAATATAATAATAAAACAAAATGCCAACTTATGCGCCGTAATTCAGAAAATATATATATAAACAGCGTAATATTGATTATACTTTTAATAAGATTCAATTACTTATATTGATGCTTTCATTAAATGTTATTTAATAATCTGTATTTATCGAATTAAATCTTTTTATTATCTTGAAACGTTGTATATTTTATAGACATAAAAGTAACTATTGCAATAAAAAAACCAAACATACATAATAGAACACGTGTATTATAATAATTGAAGGCCTTATAATAAATACTAACAATACCGTCATTTTGTTTGCAATAATTTCAAAAGTTTACGAAAATGTTTGAAATATTGTTACTATCCCGTATTTAGATTAGAAACACAGAAAGAACTTAGTTTGCGGCTATTTCATTGCTTCAAGATATCTCTTATTTACAATAACATCACACCATTGGACAATAACCCCACTAGAACTGAATGGCCTTGTGTAACTTAATCCAATTTTTTTATGATCCATCAATATATTTATAGATAATCGAATGGAACTTGCATTCAAGAATATACTTTCCTTAAAAAGTTTTTTAAGTAAAGATGTTTTCTACATATTAGATAACATCTTTGCTACATACACAGAGCAATGTTTAGAGAAATGGCGCAACATGTAGTTAATTAATCAGCTCTATGAAATAAGTCATTAGTTCACAATAATATTATAATTTAAGAAGTACAGTATATAGCAAAAAATCCTACATATACAATTCAAGCATACAGAACAATTTTTAACCTCATCAAAGTAATAAAACCAAATGAAAAGATGTGAATATTATTTATCTAAAAGAAACTCTTTTTTATTTTCAACATATAAATTTCTCTTCAGTTACCTGAAGAAACTGCTTAAATTAAAATTTCATTCCTAAACACCATTTACAAAATCGATCAACTAGCATCCATACTTATCCCAACCATATTAAATAGTAAGCTGTGTATAATCGGTACCCCGACAAAACGGCTCCAAATACACTAACCCGATAAAACGACCCCAAATATATTAACCCGACAAAACGGCCATATCCATTCATTTAACAACCCTAACCCTAACTAACCTTAAATTTAACCATAACCTTAGCACTAGCCCTAACTCCAATCCTAACCCATATCCTAATCCCAACCCTATGAATTATTACTTATGCTTGATTTATTATCAGGGCCGTTTTGTCTGGTCACAACAATAATTAAATCCATCTGCCTAAATATTCAATCGAGTTATTTCTCTGACAAAAAGATTTGGCAACAACGTCATCAGTTCATTTCTACTTAGCGCTCTGTTGAGCCGTTCGCTTGCCGATGGCATCCGTCAAGTCGGCAATATTTAGTTTATACTTTTGGTCGCCTACAGTTGACCTGAGGCCATTGACAATGTCCTTTGTTTTACCAAAGTAGATGTCATTGAGCGTGTTGCGGATCTTATTCTCCATGTCCTGAATGCAATAGACTTTGCTATTAAATGTTAGCATCAACATTAATCATAGCATATTAATAATTGGTACTAATATTTAATAATTATCATAATTAACTCGTTCGAGAGCTGGAATTGGATGAAACAGGTTCAGATTCAAATCCCGGATAGATTAAGTATTTCTCTAACTAGCTACACCCTTTAGTTGGTGTATAGAAATTAACAGCTAGGTCTGAGACATCGTTTAATAAAATGGTAATCCAGACGTTAATCTTAACCTTAATTATGCATATAACAACATCTGTAATATGAATTCGTTTAAATACAATCATATAGAAATAAATATACACTGACTGAAAAAGCATTAAGAAATCATTTGATTAATCAGATTGAAGTTGAATAAAAATCAATCATTTCTCAATCAATCAAATCAATCTAAGATCAATCATGCTTCAATCAATCATGCAATCAAACATCATTTTTTTATCCAATCCATTATCTGATTAATCAATCAAATTAATCAACTCTCTGATACTAAATCAGCATTAAACAAACGCACATCTATACAAAATCTCAAAACGAAACGCGAAAAACTTTCAAAAACGAATTAACTAACAATTCTTTTCTTTGCACGTATTATAAATTAGCAATTTATTTTACTAAAATCATAAAATAGACGTACTTCAACCATTCTTCCTATATTGGCAATATGAGGGCTAGTGTCACTGACAGCTGAGTCTGCCTCTACCTGCATCACACAATATTACATCTAGAAATACTTACATAAGAAACACTCAGAGAAATTATAATTAAACTTTGACAATATCTTCGTGCACAATAATACAATCAATTACAATTACGTCTAGAAATTGAATAAAAAGTTCTCAAAAAGAATTAATTTCAAGAAAAATATCATTCACATGAATTGCAAAAATGTGAGCACAAATATTAATTAATCTAATTAAATCAGTAATTAATTCGCAACTAAACCAGTAATTAAGTAATTAATGCATTAACTAAACAACCAATTAATCCATTAACTGCCACAATTACCTGTCTGGTCAGAGAGCCTCCAAGGTTCATAGTCCCAGACCCAGCCTTGCTTGTCTGTAACCATAACATGACCGTGGATGTCAACTTATAATGGGCATTCTTACCGCTAGACTTCTCCTGTCAATCACAACAACAAAACATCATAAAAGATCTTACAAAGAAATGTCATATAAACATCAAAATAGCGTAAATAATGTCATTTTATTTAAAATTTCAATTTTAAATGTTACTGTATTATATAAACGATATCTCAGATGTAGCTAAGACAAATTTAAGCTTCTTACTAAAGGGTGTAGCAAGCTAGCAAAATAGTAATCATTCTCGGAATTTAAACCTGGATCCGCTTTCTCAGAGTCCGTTGTTCTAACCACTCCGCAACCAGGTAAAAAATATTCACTACCCTGTTTAAATTTTCCACCAGGTAAAAATCTTTACCTGTACTTCGACGACATGAATAGAATCCCAACATCCCTTGATCTTATTAGATCCATCTCCCGCTTTCTTTATAAGAATAACGCCAGCAAAACCATGATCTAAATCCCATAAGTACACGGACGACACCCCGCCCTCAAAGTACCTACAATATACAAATACCGCTATTGTAGAAACTCAGAAAAATATAAACGCGCGAATATAAAATAACATTGACAAGACAAAAGAAGAATAACATTAAGAAAAATGAGATATAAATCAAATTTTTCCTTACATATATAAAATCATATCAAAAATATGATTTTATTAATGAGAAAATAAAACCTGTGTATCAAGACAATACTTCTTAATTTATAAATACAATGCAATGCCTTAGTTCAAATACCAATTCGTATACAACAGTTTATATACTCAAGGTTTAGGGCTAGAATAAAGTGTGAAAAACTGAATGTAGCTAAATTATCAGCAAACAAAAATTCACTATACAAATTGTCGTATAAAAGTCAGCATATGAACTCCGCTGGTTAATAGAAATATACTTATAATACAAACATTTCTCTGTACTGATCAAACGCAGAGTTGGCTTCAACTTCAAGTCTGCGTAGTCTCTCAGATGGCATTGCTCCGTCATCCAATGCTGGTTCATACTGATTGGTCCATGGAGACCTTCAGACCACAGATCAAGATCAAATCATACAAAATCAAGAGTTAAATCAAGATTTAGTTCTAATTAAATGACTATATCATAGGCAATGTCCAAAATAAAAACATCAAACAACAAAACTACATAATGTGTTTTTTGTCTGAAGGGTAACGTCACAATATTTAACAACAAAAAAGTAACAGACTTAATTATAAATTATTTTCATTAATCTATATTTATTTTTGAAAGTTTGTTTGTCCTGGGTTGGCTCCGGCCCCATAATAGTTGGTGGGCTGAAATTTTGCACCGAGGTAGGCGTACTGGCTGGGGATGTAGTAGCGATAGTAAAAA
>JAQIXG010001459.1:0-22040 GCA_034700105.1 Oconnorella tubifera
CTGAACGTCTGGTCTCGAGACCAAGACCGAGACCTCAAAAACTGGTCTCGAGGCGGTCTCGAGACGAGACCTGGTCTCGAGACCACTGTCAGTCTCGAGAACCAACATCACTGTCTCGAAATATTACATATATATAATAGTTATAATTTATAAACTAGATTAGTTCAAGTTTAACATACTGTATCGGTATTACTTTGAAAATATCATCTACTCCTACATTCTAAATAAGCGTGAAATTCGAGTAGAATCGAATGAAACAATTTAATTACTATTAACTAAAAGGTAAATGACAAATATTGTACACAATCTCATTAACAAAATTTATCGTCAAAATTGTCGGCAATATTTAATTATCCTGTAAAATGTACGATATGACAATATGACAGGCATTGAGAGAATTTTATTGGTTTTTAGATGGATCCAATGTTTCCAAATAAAATATTTCTAAATATTAAACCCTAACAAACTATTCCTAAACATGAAGTAACTAATAACCCGACGTTTCCTTGTAAATAGCATTGTACAGTGCCTAAATGACACGGCTAAACGTCTCTCTGTTGTGACCATGAATAGAAAGAAGGCTAACAGTTTAACAAATTATAACAATAATTGAACTTAAACACTAAGCAGTAGGTCTATAACATATTATTAACAGTAATTTTACTCGCTGTATAAGGCAATTATTAATAATATTTGAACTTCGACACACTCGAGGCTAGCAGATTACGTAGAGTCTATTGTTCAAGAAGACTGACCTAGCCTTGCTGTTTTTATTTGGTCGCAGCCAACTAGTCGGTCAAACATAGAGTGTCCTTGTGAGGTCACTATTCGACCCTAAAGCCATTTGAAGTGAATATTGGCACTGACCTTATTTGCAGACCGAGTGGCTACTATAAATGATATTCAGCTTATTAACTTGACAGCTGTATAATTTTTTTTCTGCTCAGTTAACTGTATGAATTTTTAGAAAAATAATTCTTAATTTTTATTCATAGTTATTTCACGCAAACATTTCAAGAATCAAATTTCCTTGAATACTTATCATCCGCGCACTAAGTTCACATCATTAACTAATCCGTGCTGATGTGACGTTAGCTTTTATTATCTATTTTTATACCACGTGATCCGCGTTGCATTGTGGGATATGAACGTGGCAAATGTATTTCCTGTCCGGCGACTAATTATAATATAAAGTTAAATTAGACGAAAATTTGAGTTTATTAAAAACACAGAGAACAGAATAGAGCGATCGTAATGATTAGATCTATTTAAGATTAAACGAATTTCTAGCTAAACTGATAGAATAATTATACTAATATTACTAATTTATTATTAATAAGCGTAACTAACAATTAATAACTAAACGATTAATTATACAAATTAGTAATTTAATGTTATGGTTAGTAATTAGTTATTAGTATTAATGTAGTTGTAATGTTGTTAGTAATTATAACGTTAATGATATTAATGATACAGATTTTGTTTAGCAATTAGCAGATTTTTTTACAGATTTTTTACAGATTTTTCTTACGGATTTTGTTTATTTTTCAGTAAATTTTTGCAAGATTTAAGAGAAAAATGTCGAATTACCAGGAGTTTATTCAGCAGAATGAAGACAGAGACGGGGTGAGGTTTAGTTGGAACGTGTGGCCGTCGAGCCGCATCGAAGCCACCCGAATGGTGGTCCCGCTGGGGTGCCTTTATACCCCCATCAAATCCCAGACGAGCTTGCCGATACAGTACGATCCTGTTTTGTGTACGAGGACGACTTGCAGAGCTGTGCTGAATCCCTTCTGGTCGATTATTTTATATTTGATTAATTATAAAGAAAAATAGTACTATATTACAGTATTGAATATAGTTTATGAAATTGATGATAGCATTATGATATTATGTAGTTCAATAGATAGATTAATTATATGCAATATATTTAATTAATAGTCTAATTGATCGTATCTGTTGAAATAATTGTTTGTAGTGTATAAATTCATATTTGTATCATTATTTTGTTAGATCTTTAACTCGATATATGCATAGTTTAAGTTTGAAATAAATGCTTGATAAAAATACTCGTAATATAAGTCCAGATTAATTGTATTTTTTGTATTTTATTATAACTAGCTCTAGACATAATTTGTTTCGTCTGTTTTTTCTTTCAGTCAAGTTGATTACAGAGCAAAAGTTTGGTCTTGTAATTTCTGCTTTCAAAGAAACCCTGTAAGTTATAATATTGTGATATGAAATATTTCTTGTGCGTTTTAATTTCAGATTTTTCTACATCAAGGGAAAATTATTTACTGATTGATTTCAATTTTTATTATAAAATTTCAAACAGTTAGCTATCTAATTTACACACACTCACTCAGTACTTATACAATATCATTAAATAACATTTTGTGCTGATGTGACATTAAGAAACAGTAAGTCATTTCTTTGTTTCTGCAAACTGAATGATGCTCCAAAGTGATGGCAAATGACTTTTCTGCTAGTTCTTTGATTTGATATAACGTGAAACAAGCATTAGTAATCGTAATGTACATATCTATCTGAGATTATTTTATTATTTTCAAAAGTTTCCCCCCCAGTATGCTGCCATCTCGGAGCAGCACCAGCCGGCAGAACTTATTCCCCAGTTCTCTACCATTGAGTACACTTTGATGGTTTGTATTTAATATCATTTTCTTTTTCATTGCATCAGCATTTGAATAAATTAGTTTAACAAGATTCTATTAACTGTATATGTTATCCGTGTTAAATTAAGCTAACAAGATACTCAGATGTTTGTACTAGTTTAAATTGCTTTGTTTTTTTGGTGTCTATTTCATTATTTTTATTGCTTTTATTGATATATTTTATTTACTTCTTACTGTAGAGAGCGCAGAGTCACCCGCCTGTGTTTCTCATTGTACTGGATACATGTATGGACGATGAAGATCTACAAGCTGTTAAGGTTATATGAACTCTATTCAGTCTTACTTTAGTACTTGTTATTGCTTCATCAAATATTGCTTACTAAATGATTTTTCTGATTGTTTTCTAAGTGAGATAAAAACGGTCAATTTTATTTATAAATCTATACATTTCTTAGCTTTCTGTTTAATTATTTCTGTTAAACTATTCTTCTGTAGCCTTCTAAGTAACGGTATCTTTATATTTGTCTGTCTGTTTGTCTGTATAGGAGTCCCTTCAGATGTCTCTAAGTCTCCTTCCCCCCAATGCTTTGATTGGTTTGATAACCTATGGTAAGATGGTTCAGGTTCATGAGTTGGGTTGCGAAGGTTTCGCTAAAAGTTATGTCTTTCGCGGAACTAAAGATCTGACCGCTAAACAGATTCAAGTAAGTCTTTCTATATATTTTTTAATTAATTTTTTTATTTTTGAATCCGTTATAAAAGTGATAATTTCACATAAAATTAAAGGTGATAAAAATATCTTGTGATGAGCAAAATGTTAAATATATCACTTATCTTTATTCGGTTAATAAAAAGTATAATATGTTCAATAAAGTTATAAGCAGTTTTGCAATTCCACTGGGAATGTTTCACAAAACTTTACACTTGAAATTGTTTATTGAAGTAACAAAGGAAGCAACATATTGCAGTACCAGTTGAATAATTTGAATGTTTTCAATCGCTCATTTTAATATCCGAAACAAATTGCAATGAATTTAAATCCTGTTTAAATAAATAAGTTGTAGTTTTGTTCAGATTTATCCGATTATATTTTTATCTTATTTTTGATTTGAATTTTTTTTTATGTTTCTAGGAGTTGTTAGGTATTGGAAAGGGTGCCCCCGCTCAATCAGCACGCACCCCTCACCCTCAGGGAGGAGCAATGCAGCCCCCCCAACAGTTGCCTTCTAATAGGTTCCTATTTTTTTCAGTCGAATAACGATTGTAATCTGTTAATAATGAGAAATTTTATCTTTACTTCATTAATACATATGTAATGTTATATAAATTATAAAATCAGAATAATTACAACAGTAGGTTTATCAATTAGAGTCAGTTTAAAATTAAATGGTTTGTTTTGTTGCGTTTAGATTTCTGCAGCCAGTTCATAAGTGTGACATGGCGCTGACTGATCTACTCTCTGAGCTACAGAGAGATCCTTGGCCGGTATCTCAAGGCAAACGTCCATTAAGATCAACCGGAGTAGCTCTGTCGATAGCCGTGGGTCTACTAGAGGTTAGCGACATTTTCTTGATTTATTTATTTATGAACGCAAATATATAATATTTTATAAATGTGATAAAGTAAAATTATTGTCAATATCGAAAGATGTCTTATAAAAAGAAAACATTCTTTTAGAAAAGCTAGCTAAAGGTATTAAAAATAACTTTACAATGAAATGTTAATGTATAGTTTAATAATATAACACCATCTTGAGTTTCTTTCGTGCATTAAGTATTGTTTTCTTTATCTTTAATTATATACTTATTTACTTTATAGTTTGTAAGTCATTCTTTACAAATTATAAAGTAAATCAGTATAAATTATATGTTGTGCATAATTACACAACGTAAATCTTGATACTTGATAAGATAATCTAACAGCTATATATCAAGATTTAAGATGTATATTCTAAAGGCGTTTTACTAAAGGGTGCAGCAGGTTAAGTTTAACATCCGGATTACAGCATTATAAGATATACTAAAGGGTGCAGCAAGTTAAGTTTAATGTCTAGATTATTGCATTATAAAATTTACTAAAGGGTGCGGCAAGTTAAGTTGCTTTAAAAGCGAGTTGTTTTAATCCGATGTAACGTTATTTACAAAGAAACGTTATAATCGACGGTATTTTATTTCGCAGTGTACCTATCCTAATACCGGAGCTCGTATTTTGACATTTGTGGGAGGGGCTTGTACCCAGGGTCCCGGTATGGTCGTGAATGACGAGTTGAAGCATCCGATTAGATCTCATCACGATATTGAGAAAGACAACTGCAAGTATATGAAGAAAGCTATGAAGGTTGCTACGTCATACAAATTATTGTTTTCCTTTTGTATTTATTTGTCTTGTGTTTTTTATATTTAATTTCTCGTTTTTTTTATTATTGGAAATGGTATCAACTTGTCGTTTTTAATTAACCTTTTTTTTTAAAATGGCTTAATTTTTTAAGATTTTAAATAGATTTATTGATTTAAATCTGTGTTTAATTTAAATCTTTAAATTTTTACTTAATGTGAAGCTTTTGAAGAAAAAAATCAACTTTTAAGTAAAATAATTACTCATAAGTTGAAAAAATGTCATAAAGTTTTGTCAGAATCTGATCGATTGCAAAATCGCACGGCTAATAGTGAAGCATTGAAAAATGTTATGAATTTGAACGAAACGTTCAGTTTCTCTGTTTCTCTGTTTCTCTGTTTGTTTGTTTATTTTATTTGCTTGTTGGTTTATCTCTATGATTAAAGTTTGTCTGTTTGTCTGAAAAATTTTTGTTCTTTACCTGTCTATTTGCTTATATTTCATAGTTTTGCCGCAGATTTTAACGTCATTTTATGTTCGTGTTTTAAGCATTACGAGGCTTTGGCTAATCGTTCGGCCAGTAATGGCCATACAGTTGACATTTATTCTTGCGCGTTAGATCAGACTGGATTACATGAAATGAGATATCTACCATCACTTACTGGGTCTGCTGCACTTGTATAAACTAATTTTATAAGTTAATTTATTATTATTATTTATATTCTGATTTTGCTTGTGTACAATTTAATTGGTGAATTTTAATTTCTGTATGTTTATGATGCGGTAATTTTGAAGGTGTTTTTTTCATAGAAATTTGTACATTGCATTAATATTATCAGTTTTTTTTTATTTAAAAGGTTCAGATGTTGTTCAAACATTGAATGTGTAGTTTTATTTATATCAGTTTTTGTTGCATATTTATTATAATAGTCGTTGCTTTGCAATGCACATTCAAATTGTTGTCAGTTTTGAATATTAGTTGCAAATTATAAATAATGAATGTAATTTGTTCATTTATAACGTTTTTTTAAATGTACAATTACATTAAAAAGAAAGCAATCAGTATTTTTTTCTTATTCAAACTTTACATTATTGTACGTTTTCTATTTGTTTTATAATTCTGTTACGCGGTTCGCTTGCAAATCACGTTGTTTTATCATACGAATGATTCTCGTTTTAGAGGACACATGGTTATGGGTGATTCTTTCAATACTTCATTGTTTAAACAAACTTTTCAAAGAGTTTTCTCAAAAGACGATAGAAATGAATTCAGAATGGGCTTCAGTGCGAATATTGAAATAAAGGTATTGTCATAAAGCATTGCGATATAGGCTTTTTTGTTTTTAATTGTAAGTCATTCCAATGATTTAAATCAAAAGTTTTTATCTGAGGTTCAAGTTTCAAAAACTTCCAAAAATATCATTACGTTCTTGTTTAAAACAAACTGGTTGAAGCTTTGTTGTCACGTTTTTGTATTTCCATCAAATCTACTTCGAGCGATGTATTTTTTGTTAATGTATATTGTTATTGATATTGTTTTTAATTACAATCTTAAAGCTTAGCTATACAGCGGAAGCGACGTTATACTAAATCGCAATCTTAACTTTGAGGTACAGTTTTGTATAAATGCATAAATCTAAAAGCTTAATATCCGGTACAGTTTTGTGTAATCTTAAAGCTTAAAATCAACTTTGTATGTATGTTTTCGTAGACGTCTAAAGAGTTAAAGATTCAGGGTTGCATTGGTTCTTGTACATCTCTGAATGCTAAAGGGCCGAATGTATCGGAGACTGAGTTAGGCATGGGGGGAACTTGTCAGTGGAGAATGTGCAGTCTGTACCCAAACACAACATACGCTTTTTTCTTTGAAGTCGTAAATCAGGTAATTATAATTATTATTAAACCGATTATGTCTGCTTTAATTTTTTTGATGTCATAGATTTAATTTCTTTGTATTTCACTGCCGTGTCGTTTTACTAGATTTAAATAATTTTTGATAATGTGACAGTAGTTTACTGAAGGATTATTAAATATTCTGATTGAAGCAAGCTTTATTTTTGCATTTTTCTCTAATTGTAATAATTATATCCGGTTTATTTGTTTGATGTTTTAAGTTTAATTTCTTGTATTTCACGGTTAAATATTTTGGCTTGTTTTATTACAAACGATGTTTGATAGTGTAACGGAAGTTTATTAAAGGATTATTCTATTCTGTATTCTGATTGAAGTATTTTTACTTTGTTTCTTTCTAGTAATATTTTGTTTATTTATATATTCTATTAAATATAACTTTAATATTCGAATAGTTTTATTATATGTGTAAATTTCTTTTTATTCAAAAGATAGCATTCTTTGATTAGTTGTTTTTGTTGTCTGCTAGCATAATGCTCCTATACCGCAAGGCGGACGTGGCTATATACAGTTCATTACTCAGTATCAACATTCTAGCGGACAGAAACGCATCAGAGTCACTACTGTTGCTCGCAAGTATGTTTGTCTGTCTGTTTGTCTATCTGTTTGTCTGTCTGTTTATTCTTTGTCCATCTGTTAGTTTATTTATTTGTTATTTATATTTTGAAACGTTTAAAAATTACTTTCTATTATTAAATTATAAACTTTACTCTAATTTTAATAAACCAAAATATTTTACTTATTTTAAATTTTTTCTTTATTTCCTGATTTCTCTTTGCTTTATTACGTTTTTTATTTGTGCTGATATGACTTTAAACAAGAAGCCAGTATTCTTACATCTTGGTATATTGCAAGAATTCAGTCAATACTGTATTGATTGAAATAAATATTGTTTTGACTTTAATAATATAGCATTCAGTCAATATTGTATATTGACTGAATGTTTGGTGTATTTTCTCATAGTTGGGTTGATGCCACAATGAATATACCATATATATCTGCTGGGTTTGATCAAGAAGCATCCGCTGTGATGATGGGCCGCATAGCTGTGTCGAGAGCTGAGACGGATGAAGGGCCAGATATATTGAGATGGCTTGATAGGATGCTTATTAGACTGGTTAGATTTGCTTTTCATTTTACTTTGCGAAAAGGTACTTTGAAAATTAATGGCTTGAAAAAAAAGTAATACCTTTTTATATGTCAAGATCAGACGTACAGTTAAGCAGTCAAAGATTTTGATAGACATTTTATGTTTGATAATTTCAAGAAGAGTTTTATATTGATTTGTTAGATATTTAGGTATTTCTGTGACAATTTGTGTTTTCATTGTTAGTTTTTTACTGCTTTAATTTTGTTTTTTACCTTATAGTTATTAATTAATTGATTCATTTTTGTTGAATAAGAAGATGAAGTTATAAAATGATTAAAATTTAGTTACTCAAAAAAGTTAAAAAATGAATGAAATAAATGAATGTGCTTGATTTTCATTTGTTTACTACATAAATATTCAAATTACTTTTGTTGCTGTTTTCACTGCTACTTAATTCAAATATAAATCTGCATTAAAATTTTAAAAATCACATTGTTATTAATATATTAAAATCTCAAAAAGCTAAACTTTACGCGTTTCAAAAAAAGAGATGTTTTTATTATACAGTGTCAAAAGTTTGGTGATTTCAACAAGGACGATCCGAATTCATTTCGTTTCTCCGAGCAGTTCACTTTGTATCCTCAGTTTATGTTTCACTTGCGACGTTCTCAGTTCTTGCAAGTCTTCAACAATAGTCCTGATGAAACGTCTTACTACAGGTTTGTAATGAAAAACTTCGCGAGAATTATTGGAGGGATGTTTCCAAGTGTTGCCTAGTTATTATTAAACTTGTTATACTATTAATTAAACTTCTGCTGTTATTTAATAATTCTATGAAACATGATACACTTGTCATATTTAAAATAATAATTATGAAATGCGTTTAAATTGATGACATTTCTCGATGTCTTTTTCTAATGTAATACTTTAAAATTTGTTTTAGTCATTCAGATCTTTGCATTTGTTGTCAATGTTTGGTTTCATGCGTTGCATTGATTCGAAGACTAAATGCAAAGAATTTTATATCAGTCTTTTTTATATTCTATCTTATTGTTTTAATTAATATATTTATATTTATAATTTATTATTTATAAATCAGGCATATGTTGATGATAGAAGATCTAAATCAGAGTCTCATTATGATACAACCGATTCTCTACGCGTACAGTTTCAATGGACCCCCGGAGGTAAAATAATTGCTTTTAATTTTCTGCTTTTCTTTGTAAATAACCTACATTTGATTGTATAACTATAAAAAAACGTTGAAAATTTGTACTACGCATATTCAAATTTCTCAGATTTTACGCAAGTTTTGTTTCCAGTATTTTCAGCTTTATATCTCATTGTGTTATTCTTATTGAATTATATATTAACTCAAATGTGATATGACTTTCGAACAGTATATAAACTATTATTGATTGAATTATTACACAATTACTAGCATTATTTGTTCTGTTATAATTTTATGCATCAATGATATATTTATTGATATCGTATATCTATAATCACAGCCAGTTTTACTCGATACAAGTAGTATACAACCCGATAGAATTCTACTAATGGACACTTTCTTTCAAATTCTCATTTATCACGGGGAGGTATGTATGTTTAAATTATAATCTTTAATTGATTGACAATTTCATTCTCAACTGAATTGATTTTATTCATTTTACTGCTGTTTGATAGTATAATGTGGGATGAATCTTTTTAGATTTATTTTTGACTTTTATTTAGCTATTTGTTTAAATTCATTTGTTGTGTGTATTTATTTTCGCTGTTATTAATGAAATATTCGTATACTTGTAAAAGTAGAAATAGCTGATTTCTTTTAACAAAATCAACTTTTTTTTTCCAGTAGACTTGAACAAAATCAATGTTTTATTTGTAATAAATTTTAAGAAAATCAATATTTTATCTGTAATAGACGATAGCCCAGTGGCGCAAGGCTAACTATCAGGATCAGCCAGAATATGAAAACTTTAAACAGCTACTGCAGGCTCCCGTCGATGACGCTCAAGAGATTCTGCAAACGCGCTTCCCTATGCCGCGATATATCGACACAGAAGCCGGGGGGTCTCAGGTAGCGACAGTGATGTTTTTTTATTGCTGACGCTATTTTTGTTTCAGATAGCTTAACGTTTGTTTAGTTTAGACAAAGCAACTACGATTAAGTCATATTTTAATGTTGAAACATTAGATTTTAGGCACAATGGCATAGCAGAAAGTTTATTGTTTCAAAAATAACTAACAGAAATAAAAGGAAGAATGTTCTTGAGTTTTATTATATAAACTTTAAAAAGTTGCCTGCTAGTACATAAAAGTTGCCTGCTAGTACATAAAAGTTGCCTCCTAATGTATAAAGTTGCCTGCTAATATATAAAAATTGCTTGCTGTTATAAAAAGTTGCCTCCTAATGCATAAAGTTGCTTGCTAGTTTTAAATGTTACACGGTAAAACGTTATAATTTCTATTATGTTTTTGTGTATTTTGTTTCACTAGGCTCGTTTTCTTTTGTCTAAAGTCAATCCGTCACAGACTCACAATAACATGTACACTTGGGGACAGGTATGTTTAACTTCGGCTGAATAATACAAGTATTTGTTAGCATGTATCTTGTATGTATAACTCTTTGCTTGTATCAAATGCAATACATAAACTACCATTGTTGCGGATCGATAAAACTGTAAATTTTAATTTTAAAAGATTTATAAGTTTGTGACTGAGTTTTTTTGTTGTCCTAATTTAATGGTTAATTTTTCAACGGCTAAATCATTTTGATAATTTTAATTTTAATTGTACTGTGAAATTTTATGTTTTATAAATTGTGCTCCGCAATTTTAATTACTTTGCTAAATTTAATATTAATTTTAAGTGTGATAAATTTGGTTGTATTATCACTTGTGTCTAATTTATTACTGAAGTAATTCCTTGTTTAAAATGCGCTAATAACAAGAACAATGTTAAACAGTATCGTCTAGCATTACTGTGTTACACAAAAACATTATAGATTTAATGATATTGTAAAATGTGTTGCCATTGTATTGATATTATGAAATAAATGTACTTTATTATCATGTAAAATTCAGCCTGTTTCTGTGGATTCATTCGGATCATCATCAGCGGTAGTTTATAATAATTCCTCTCCCCCCTTTTCATTATTTTAAGCTTTGCATCCTCGGTGATTTGAATTGAATTGTAATCGAAAAGATTTTCAATACATTTTCTGTCTTGTTAAATATACTGGTGCCGGTTAATGAGTTTACTGTTTGTAAATTATAAATTATACGGTGTGTTGATTTGTGGTTTTTGGACTTTTAGTCAATTAAGTTTTATTTATCGATATTAGAATTGCTTCTGATCCTGATTTAATGATGAGACATCTTTTGTATTTTAGTCAAATTTGTTCTTCTTGCAATCAAATGAGGAAAGTTTTATGATAAAATGCGTGATATTTCTTAAATTATAAAACGTAATATTTAAATGTTTCTGTGGGTGTAGATAAATATGTTTTACATTCATCAATTGATAATATTTCACATCTGTAGCTTGTTCAAATGATATATTCATTCATTGATAAGATTATATCATATGTTTCGTCTTCATTAATGCAGTACGTTATACCTCTATTACTGCATAGAATTTGCTATTTTTAACAGAAGAAATATTATTATTTACTTGATTCAAGGTGAATTTATTTATATTTCGTTAGCACATTCTATCTTTTTTAGACGCTCTTTTGAAATGTGTATATTTTTTTTACTCGATATGAAGTGGTATAATACTCATTCACTGGGACCCAGTTTATCAATCATGTGATGTTTATAGGCTAATGCAACAACACTTGTTTTATAAGTAGTGGGTAGATCTTTCTCATCACGGTCAAGTGATTGATTTTTTTTGTAGTTTAACATCTGAGGGCTTTGATCAATAAATAAGATACTTAATTTATAAGGGATCTTGACAACTCATCACGGTCAAGTGATTGATTTTTTTTGTAGTTTAATATCTGAGGACTTTAATCAATAAATAAGATACTTAATTTATAAGGGATCTTGACAACTAAACACTGATATTTGATGCTGATATTTGATCATTAACAGATATTTGATAAAGATACAGATAATCACAAACAGATATTTGATTAAATAAAGGACAATTTTTCATCAGTTTAGCAGCTTTAACATTTGCTAAAAATATAAGTTAAATGTATTAGTAGTTATTAATGTCATTTATTAGTAGCTTTATATTCGAATAAAATTGTTATTTTTATACTGTAAATTAATGTCTGTTTTTGGCTTTTTTTGCAGGAGGGTGGTGGTCATGTATTAACAGATGATGTCAGTCTACAAGTCTTTATGGAACATCTCAAGAAACTAGCTGTTTCAAGTTCATCGTAGAAAATAATTTATTTAATTATTTAATCAATCGAAAATCTGATTCGCCGCAAAATAGAGATTTGCGATGTATTATTTTGTAGCAAATTGTACATTTCCGAATTCTGCATTTTTCTGAGCTTTGTTTTTTGCAACTTTCAGACATTGGTAAAAATACTTAATTATAGATTAAGTTGAACATTGTATCGCATTAAATAGTCAATTTTTTTCTTCTTAATTTAGCGATAACTTGTACTAATAATAAATTATTATTATTTTACTGTTTATTATTCTTTAGTTTAATATATTTGGTGAGAATGCTGTAATAAAATCATAACTATTGTTGTTTTGGTCGTTTTCATTTGAGCTTTTCATTTAGTAATACAAAACAAACCAGATAAATTTTGTAATTATCTTTAAAAAGAAAAGTTGGATATTCTTTACAATTAAAATATATATTTAATAGTATACACTCCAATCTGCTCAATTAATACAAAGATTAATCCAAATCGTGATAATCTATAGTAATTATTTATAGAAACTAATACAATTATTTAGATGTAAATGAACTTTAGTGAAGCGTAGTTAGTTGTAAAATATATTCTTGTTTTTAAACAGGATCTAACACAATCTAGTTAACAGATTTAAGCGAGAAAGAGCAAAACCAGGAGTATTAGATTTAATATACAATATAATAATATCTCGTATTAAGTAAAGTTTTATTAAGTTACACAGACCAATAATTAAAAAAGTCATTTGATTGTTTTTTACACGAGTTAAAATGTAGTATTAGGGTCAACATTAGTTGGCTTATTTCGAATAGCTATATTAAATTTTAAAATACTTCAGTTGACTCGTTTTTGAACTCTATATTATGTTCTTAATCTTTTAGAATGCTACTTCAAACGAAACTTAATTTACTATACAACAATACAAAATATAAATAATTACAGAGGAGCAATATACTGATAAACACATTAAAAACAAACTTCGTAACAAATTAAAAAAAACTTAACAATAAACAAACACAAGTTTCATACTTAACCACAAAACTTAAAAAATTGTTGACATATTTAGCGAGTATAAAATATGAATTAATATCAAAAGAGTAAAATAATTTACTCTTCTTTACAAGTAGATATAGCGCTATATACCATGCTCGTGTGTCGGTAAAAAATGAAAAATAAGTTGTTTACTATAATTCTCTGCAATGTTGTTATTATGATCAGATATTTATTTGAATTGTCGTAATTTATAGGCTAACATACAAATATTCATTAAATACAGAAGCAGAAATTGATTATTTCATAAAATAGAGCTTATTTACGTAGCACGCGAGAAAAAGTTGCTTTCGTGAAACATTTTCAGGCTACAGCATAAAACGCAATAGTTTTTTAAACAGCTTTTTTCTCTCAGTTAGCAGGCTAACAGGCACACGATGATGGCACATAACCAAGAACTGCTGGGCTACGTTGCCTGCAGCGATGAATGAACGCATCAACGAGAAGGTATGTTTTTTAGCAGAAAACATCAACACTGCAGAAATAAGCGTGCTGCTTTGCTGTGCAGTGAATTTTAATGTTTAACGTCAGATTTATTGACTGTTTGTAATTATGTTATGAAACGGACCTATAATAGCGAACCCAGAAAATAGAATCAATTTGATTTTTGATGAAAATCAGGTTATAGAAGGTGTAATAATAATTGCGAGTATAAATGAACTTTTTGCGTAATGAATAATTACAATTACAAAGTGATATCTAATGTTAGGCTGCTACTAAATTTCACTGAAAATCAAAATTATAGTAATAAAAGAACGATTATAAAATATAGATTCTAGCAAATAGGTGAATCTGTAACTGCATCTATTATAAACTCTAGATGTATATTTTCTATCAATGTAGATTTCTAATAAAGTAAAGCCACATATGTTATACGTATACGCAAATTTAGATATATTCGATAATTTATGTTATAAGTTCTGTATTATAAAGTAATAACACAGTTCTTGAACATTTATTTGATCATACTATTAGCCTACTACAGTAAATCATTGCAAAGTGCAGATTTATTCCATTATTATATCGATAATGATCTGCCAATTATAGAAAATTATTTTTATGCTAATCTGTATCATAAACTTCATTTTAAAATTAAAAGCTACCAGTACCACATGCTCTGATCACAATGTTATTAGATATTTAGATAAATAGCAGTTTAAAACATTAAATATTCGACAAGTCCGCTACAACTATTCAGTTTTTAGATCCTGCTGCACTCAACAGCTAACCGCTGCGCTATAAAACAGCCAAAACTTCAAATAATGAGCTCACTGCGAAGCTCACTATAACTGCTGAAAACATTAGCTATTTCTGACAAAAGTTGAACAGTGAAGTCCTGTTAGCTTACTATAACTAGTATGCGATCGACCGCTAATTATTACTAACTGATTAAATTAATGACTATTTATTGTTGTTTATGCTATCTTCATTAGATCCTATTGTTAATTTATTAAACAGAGTTGATCGAACCAGGATCAGTATAATATTAGTATATAGAGACTAGTTCGCAGAAAATACAGTGTATTATGAATGATCTCATAATGTTACTTACATGACGTCTGAACTGAACTTCAGTGCATCAGTATTTAAACGATTTAATTTGCATAATTAATTAGTCGCTGACAGTATCTCGTCAACGTTGGTAAAACTTTACTTTAAACTGTGCAGTCAAAGTGGAAGAAATCGAATAATTAGTTTACATAATAACTTCTAAAGATCATGGCTTCAACGGTAGAATTTCCAATGAGCGCACTTTGGCGTAATGGCAACTGCTATGAACTCGTACTGGAATCAAACCAGGGACTCTTTCGCTCCGTGTCCGTTCAATCTAATTTAGTCTATCAGACGGGCATCAGAGCTAGTAAACAGTCTTTTGAGAATAATCTTGAATCCTCCGAAAGAAGTTCGTCACCAAAGAAGACAGTAGTTTTAAAGAATGGGATAAAACCGAAGCAAGATGCTCTGGTTGTACATCCATCACCGCACCGCAACTCAAGTTCATCCTGTCTTTCTGGTACTCTGGTATCCCAACTCAAACAACAGCTACCCAGACAGCGGTGTCAGAGTCCTCTAACACGAACAGCCGCTGCACTCAAATCTGAAACCAGCGCAAACTGTCGATCAGAAACCAAACGCTCCCTTACCAAGCAAAACATAAGCCCAGATAAAGAAGTAACGGATCTCGTAGAAAAGTGTCGACCTTTTATCGAATCTACTATAAAAACAACCGCGCCGTCGAATGAAATCATCAAAGAAGTAAGATCAATCACACCCGAAGTTCTCTCAGAGCTACTCGAGACTTACCCCTGTCGTGTTTTGATGCTAGATTGTAGGACTTTTTTGGCCTATAATGAAAATCACATCGTGGGAGCGCTGAATGTTAGCTGCGCTGATTGCATCAGTCGCAAGCGTCTGTTGTGCGGTAAAACGACGGTCGGTGATATGATCAGTGGTGGGGAGGATGCGAAGACTAAGTACAGACAAACGTTGAATGACACGAAGACTCAGTTGCTGCTGTATGATGATAGTACAACAGACTTCAATGAACTTTCTGCTAATCATCCGCTTCACGTGGTGACAACTTGTCTTCGGAAAGCAGCAAATCATGATGCATACTTTCTTCTGGGTATTTATTTAAAAATTATATTTAGAATATTTAACAAAGAATTAAGAAAACCTATATGACTGAAGCTTAGGTTTAATAACTGGATAACTTTCTGCACCCTTTAATGAAATGTTGAATACGACAGCTTCGTATCATTCATAAACGTCTACGCGCTTAACTTAAGCTTGAAGTATATTATATGAAAATGTTATAATTGTAGTTTGCATTTAATTAACAACATAATCTTTTAGTTTAATTTTTTTAAATATGTATGCTTATCAGTAAGAATAGTAATTACAGTAACTTATATTTTCAAAATTGTATACCATTGTTTTGGCACAGCATAAAAAAGCATTGGCATTGCTGTAGAAGTATTTTTATTGGTTATTTTCATTTGTTTAACCTGTAGACATTTGCATATTTTGGTCAAGTAGTTAGACTTTTTGATTTATCTTTAATTTATTAATTAATAGTTAAAAACAAAAAAAAATAAAGTCGCGAAACTCTAACAATGATTGAAATCAACTCAATGACAGCTTGTACGAAGCACACCTTTGCTATTCAGTTTGTTTCTACTCTGTTTATTAGAACATTATTCGTTTTTGGCTATATGCTTTTTTCTAGCGTAATCTGAATTTGCTGCATTGCCATGCATGCACTAAATTCTGTTTTTTCCGACGATGTGCCATTCATCGATTTTGTTTTCAAGCTGAAACTGGTCTGCATAATAGATTGCTTTGGTATTTTATTCCTGCAATTTCAGGCACTTGGCATAGTATAATGAATCGTCTATTGATTATTTAAAAATAGAACGAATCGGTTGAACGGTTGCCTCGTCACAGAAAGCTCTAATAGTTGAATAATAAAAAACGGTATACCGCTTGTTGTTAACGTCAACAAAATGCTGGATCGATATCCAAGGCTAATTATAGATAATATTACGTCCCTGTTATTTAGTGTAAATCTTGATAAAAATTGCTTTGATCAGGTCACTTAAAGTAATAAAAAATTCTGTTTGATTATCGAATGATTTAATCTTTAAAGTTAAAACCGAGAATAAAATATACAGAATTATAACATTGCCGAGTACAGACGGCGCAATAGATATATCGGGTTATATATTATGTTATAAGCCGTCTAACTTGACAACAATGCTAAATATTAAAAAAACCTTGTTTGTACAAGTATATTTCATGAAGAAGTCGTAATGACAACTAATTTATCTGGCGATGAAAATCTGTTGCTCAATTTCATGTACTTTATTCATGGTTTACTGTTTACATTTATCAAGAAGTAACTTTTTATATCATTATATTACGCAACGATAATAATACGCGTACTGTTACAAAAATAGTATTTAAAAATAATAACTAAATGTAAAAAATTTAATATATATTTATTTACATATTATTGTGGCTTTGATCATAAGCCATAGTTGATGACTTTGGTTTCCGACTAATAATAACTAGCGCTATTATAAAAGCCAATTGTAGAATCGCTGAATCTTGGCTTTTTTGAGCAACATTGCACTTTGGTACAACAAATTGAGATCATCCTATTCTCTGGTCGTCAATTTAAAACCTGGTGATCAAACAGTTTTACAATCTCTGAATCCTGAATCAACTCTGAGCCAATAATCTCTTCTTTATTGCAGATTTACTGCATTGATTTGCTATTAAATTGACCCGAATACTCCATTGCAGACTAGTTAGACCATAAACAATAAACTTAGCAGACTAGTTAGACCATAAACAATAAACTTATAATAAATTATCTCTGCTTAGACACGAACACATTTATTCTCTGTCTAATATTAGAAAATACTGCGTTGTTATACTTTGGTCTAATCAAACTGACATAGGCCTGCTGTGTACATGTTTCCCCTCACACAAGGTTGTCTGTTTTATTAATTGTATGAAAGTTTGTGTACTTGTCCTATTAGTTATGCGTGTTTCTTTGTTAGATATGCTGCATCGGCCTGACCTTATGCGCGCTCACGTTCTCTTAAATTTAATCAATGACCCTAGGCCACATTTTGATATTATTTAGTCCAAATGACTGATGTGTATTTATATTGAGGCCTAATTCAATTGTACTTTACATAATGTAGCCCTTAGCATATAACACTGTATGTTCAACGAAGAAAACTGGTTTTGTTCAGTTTGTAACAAGAATGCATTCAAAATATTTAACAATAGGCCTACTTGGAATGTCGTAACAATGAATTTTCATTGACCTAATTATTTCATTAATTTCAAATTGTGACCGTTTTGATTTATGATATAATAGGTGTACAACTAATACTAATACAACTAATACTAATGAAGTCTTCATTGTTACTTACTTGATGGTGTCATTTCAAATTGCTGTTCAAAAGATTTTCAAAAATGCATCAATTACAAATTGCATACATGTGTATTACTATATGTTAGTATTAATACTAATATTATAATTAATATTAGTGTATTTTATACTAGTAATAATTACATTATAACGCTAAGTCGTACGTTATAAATTTATAACGTTAAAGTAACATTTTAAAGTAATGTGATATAAAATTACAAGTCGTCTTCGTGTTTTATATATAATTAAAACATGTAACAAAGCAAAAATACCGTTAATTAACTCTAGTAGGCCTGCTATAAGCTTATAAAATTATCATAGACTGAAATTAACATTGCTGTTGACTCTATGCAATGATATTTTAGAGTTATGCTGTATTACAATCAATAGAATAATATTGGCTATAATATCGCTAAATAACATTAGAACGAAATGTTCATAAACGAAAATAAAAATATAGAAGCTAATATCGAATGATAACATATATCTTAATAATATTAGGCTTTGAAAAGCTATTCTTAAAGTTTTAACAGATATAAAACAAAACCTGAAAACTATAAAGCTAGTTTAAATTTGTGTGTGCAGGTGGTTTGCAAGCGTTTAGTAAAAAGTATAACCATCTTTGTACTGAATCGTCAGAAAAACTTTCCGGTACAGTGACTTGCAGTGAAAATAACAACGCAACAGAATGTCAAATTGATGCAGCAACTATTTCACAAATTCTTCCCATGCTTTATATTGGTATGATTCTTTTTAATATATGATTTATCTGTATGTTATTGTATTATTATTATTATTATTATATTTATGCATTATTTATATACTTTTGATCACAATATTACTTTATAATATACCATTGTGAAGTAATAGTAGAATTTAAACCGCATTTTGTTACTGTAACTTTAAGCGTAGTGTTTTATTAAGAATTTCTTTACATAGATTTAACTGACCTTATGACAGGATAAAACTGACTATCTCTTTTTGAATTAATCAGCAAATATAAATTTTTAACTTTTAGATTTTATACTTAAACTGCTGACGTGAAGTCGTTCTTACTAATGCTTGTGTTTTACTACGCAATTAAACGCAGGCTTTAATTAAAATCAGCTCCGCAATAGCTGTCAAAGTATAACATTTTATAGTTAAAAATGTAATTAAGTTACTCAATTATTTTTACAGAGTAGGCCAACTAAATCTCTTTGAACTAATTTAAAACTGGTTTAATTTATGTAAAATTCATTAGTATTTTAAATAGGCTTTTTGTTGTTATTTTGATACCTCTAAAATAATTGAAATGCTGATCTAATTCAGATTACAACGCAGCAACCAGATCCTACTGCTGACTTATCTCTAGTCTAATATTACGCTTTGTTTACTAAATAAAAGAATCTAATTACAATCTGATAAAAAATTTCATCCAGGCAACGAACGTGACGCGTCTAGCAGAGATCTACTTGACCGGCTAGGTATTACTTACGTACTAAACGTGACGTCACATATTCCGCTCTATTTTGAATCTGACGGTCTTGTTTATAAACGCCTGCCAGCGGCCGACAGTGGAAATCAAAACTTAAAACAGTACTTCGAAGATGCTGTAACTTTTATTGGTAAATATGTTTTATCTAATTTTTATACTATATTTTATATTTTACTATATTCTATATTCTATATTGTATATTTTATATACAAATTTAATAGTAAAAGTTTAACATTGAATGTAAAAAAGTCATAGAAATACTTATGACTTTGTTACTGTACAATGTTACTGTAGTTTAACAGTAACATTGATGTAATGTAAATATTGAACATTTTATTGAGAAATATTTCTTTTTCTGTTGTATTTTAGCAGAAGACTAAATTATTCTGTAATAATTTGTTGAAAGTTAAATAATGTATTTTGATCGACTGTTTGACATCTGGTTTTCTTGACTTGATTGATGCTAGCAACGCTGTCATTTTACTAAGTGATTTGTATCAGCTGCCTCTTTGCAACAGATGTTTTCTTGTTTGCGGTCTACTTAAACTACTTGTACTCTATTTACAGGACAATTATTAAACATTATCTAACTTACAATATACAGTAAATCCTGAAATTAGAGAGTACTGCAGCTGATTTTAAAGACCTTTTTATAATGAAATTTAATCTTACAATTTATTGTTTAAAAAGACCAAATCAATAAAGTTGGATAAAATCGATGGACCTTGATTTCTAAATTGGATACATGATATATTCTGTTAGATTTTAAATTAAATATTCAGCAGACAACCTATTCCGAAGATTAGCGTGGATAATTAGTTAATTTATTTTTGATTCGGTTATTGTTAGGATTGTTTTTGAGTAGCAGAATAAATTGATTATATCATGGCTTTTTATGATGACGAACAAGTTCCTGAAAAACAGCAAAGTTTAAAGTATTTCTAATTGAATACTTAATTGACATTGAAGAAGTTGCTTCATTACTTATTCAGTTAATTAACAATGCAAGTGTCTGATATGCATAAATTTAAAGTCAAGACAAAATTATAACTTTTTAATCTTCAATCATTAATATTTTATAAGCATTACTTTAAATGGCTAGTTATGATATAAAAGATTAATAATATTTGCAGTTAAATACTACTTTAGAGTTTTCTACCATCATCAGTCATGACGAATTGTAATTATATTTCTATTTTCAGAGAAAAATATTATTTATTATTCACTGGGCTGCATTTTAATGACTCTGATTTTGCACAGTTTTTGTCGATCTCGAGATTGCATAATACTTTATGATTTTGCCTTTTGAAATAAAAGTCCTCATTAATTAATAAAGTCTTACAACAGTCAACTATAATAATTGTGATTCATGTTTTTAGTAAACATCATATATATCGTATAAAATGTCGTTGAAATTAGATAAAATTACAATTATAACGATAGTTTAACAAGAAACTTGATTTTACGCTTTTATAAGTAACAATTAAGATATCATTGACACAAACAAATGCTATCTAATTAAACTGTCAACAAAACACTTATAATTATTTAAATTGCTGCTCATAAATTAACACAATTCAAATGCTTTGATACAAATATAACATCCTCTGGTAAAAACTCAAACATCATGGAAAAACTTCTGTAAAAATATACTAGACGCTAAACTTGCTATTAAATGGTATTTACAAGCATAGTTAGAACATAGTTAACTTAATTAGTAATCTGGTAGTTACTTATCGATAAGAATAAAGATAATGTGTTAATAAATCACACACACTCAACAATCATACAGTTTACTTTTAGTAACAGATGTTATCAGCAGCAATGCCTCAGCATCCTGTAATAGTGAATATTGGCCCGGCTCCAGTGTGTTTATAAAATTCTTTCATTTAGTGTGCGTCTGACAGGATGTTTCAGTAGGGCGGAAAGAAAGATGTTGAATGATTGGCTGATTTGTGGTAAACATTTCTCAAGTGCAATTGTTTTATATGCTGTTCTTTTGGTTAAGTCAGGCACTTCGCATTCTAGGGTTATCAAATAGGCCAGAATTGTATGTATTGTTATGTTATAAAGGATGAGAAGAAAAATACATTGCTTTTTACATATTTAGCCTCGAGTGCAGTGATTGTACAGTACAACCCCGTTATATCGAACTCGCTTATATCGAAATTCCGCTTATATCGAAGTTTATTAATCAGTCCCGCCAACACACA
>JAQIXG010001460.1:0-22037 GCA_034700105.1 Oconnorella tubifera
AATAATGGACCTGAGAAGTCATTTAGACGTTGAAAGTGTTTCAACATTGGTAAAGCGTGCAAGGCTAAGGTGGTTTGGACACATAGAGCGGAAGGAGAAGGATGACTGGGTGTCAGCTAGTAGAAATGTTGTGGTAGAGGGAGATAGAGGGAGAGGCAGGAGTAGAAAGACCTGGAGGGAATTTGTAGTGAAAGACATGAAAGACCTTGGGCTGCAACAGGGAGATAGAGGTGGAGAAAAAATAGTTGGGGAAACCGTTCAACCCGTGCTAGCATTGAAAAACGGACGTAAAACGATAATGATAATGATGATACTGGTTACCATGAATGTACATTTGGTAATTGCAACTATTTCATAGGACCATAACGTCATCGGATTATAATAATACAATGCTACTGAATACTGTGTATAGAATCTGTACATTTGTGTGGAATCTGTACTTATGTATAGAATCTTTACATGCGTATAGAATCTGTACATAATGTATATAATCTGTACATATATGTAGAATCTGTACATAGGTATAGAATCTGTATATACGTATATAATCCGTACATATGTGTAGAATCCGTACATATATATGTATATATAGACTTCTCGGAATCATTAGTGACACTAAGGTCTATTTATTGTATCAAGCTTTAAGTTACTTAGTGACATTATAGTTGTTTACTCAAAGCCTAGAGATCCATAACTTGGTTAATTGCTTGCTTGATTAGGTCTGAGATGCTGTATGTAAGGATGTTTATTAAATGTTGTACTTTTTTCACTTTATATTGTTTTATTTTATAAATATGATTAATTTCTATTGAATCTCATATCAAGCATATATCTGATTATCTGGCTAAATAATAATTGATTTCAGAGCGCTTGGAACTCACTGGTCCGGGTTCGATCCCAATAAATTACTATATCGCTAACTTGCTGCACCTTTTAGTAAGATGCATCCTTAAATTGGTAGCGATGTCTGAGATTTTGTTAGCATAGTTAAGTAGATGTAGAGTAGAGCCAGTGATGATATGATATTGATATTGATGTTAAGCCAGTGATGATATGATATTGATATTAACTAGACTGTCTCATGTCTGACTAGTCTTGTCTTGTTTTATATTTACATCTGAGATTATGTATTGTTCATTTTAGAACGTAACATGATTTGAAGAATACTACTACGGTAAATGTACTTAATATATAATAAGATTCATTTCATTCATTTATTCATTCATTCTACTAGCAAATTCATATAAAAATCTTATTAATTATCATATGCAAATGATTTTAATCATTATATACAAGTTGAGTTTATGTGTTCTATACATATTTTCTTTAATTTATTTAATTATTTTCTTTTAATGTTTGGTATATATTGTGTTTATTGTATATATTGATTTGAATTTATTTATAAGTGTGTTGATAAGTTCCATAATAGAGTAAGAAATTATATAATTCAATGTGATCTAGTCGATATGGGACACCATCAGGATTTCTTCTCATTGTACTGTGATAATGTTATATATACATGTTATGTTGTTATTATATTTATGTGATGATGTGATTATATATGTGTCCTGATGCTGTATATATGTGTATTACGATGTTATATATAGGTATATAAATGCTGATAACATGACAATGCAGTGACATTGAATTTGATTTATTTCTTTGTTTGTTAATAAAGCTAGACTTGACTGAACTGTGTGTGACCTGCATCAAAGCAGCCCAGTGTCTAGATGATACAGCCTAAATGGCATCTAGCTATGAGTCATTTATAATGAGTCATCATTAATGAATCATTATGACTGAATCAGTAGACACGATTCATCATCAATGAGTCATCGATGATGAGTCATCAGCAATTAGTCGTCATAGATGAGTCATCATTCATGAATCATCATCAGTGACTCATGATGCATTCAGTGAGTCATTATTAATGAGTCATCACTTAGTGAGTCATCACAGTTGAGTCATAGTTGAGTTCAATGATGAGTCATCATTTCTACCTCCCCCCTATCACTTTATGACTGCAGCTTGTTTCTGTTTCTCTCTCTCTCTCTCTTATCAAGTAGAGAATGTTATTTGTAGATTGCATTCTTTTATCATCAGACATTAGATGTATGATGTAATGCATGAGTTGTATTATGTGTGGCTACTTATATGACTGCAGAGAGAGATCTTACGTTCATTTATACATTCATTTACTTCTGTGTTTAGAAGGTCATACAATCTTGTATGACCTTCAAAACAGTTTAAAAGTCTTCTTTTTGTAGTTAAGTGACATTTAATTTATCTCAATATTGAACTGGGACAATTAAAATGTTTGTTGTCCATTTTGAATGGTTTAGGAAGTTTAATTTATAAAGAAATATTTAGTGCAAGAAATAATAAATTGGTTTGTTTTATAAATTGTGTCTCAGACTATAATTTAAGACATTTAATTTAGAAAGAGATATTTATATATAATCTCAGTTGAGACATTTAATATTGAATCTTTTGATTGAATGCATTTAATACTTTTAGTTGTCTTTCAGTCTTGTGTAGAGAAGATTCAGCTTTCTGTGATTTTTATTTTATGTTTTATTTATTGCAAGCTATTAAAGATGTTGTATTGAAATGTTTTACTAATTAAGATCTTGGCATATTCGCTTATTTATAATAATTAGATAATTTTAGTTTTAATGTAATTAATAATTTTATTAAGGCGATTTATTTAGAGGTTTTTGAATGATGTAGCTTACATTTCTTATTCTACTGTACATGTTAAATGTTTCTTCAAGTTGTATTGTTATGAATTTTATTACATAATATCTTAGCATAGTAACATTTTTTGATTACATTGCTAAAATTAAGTTTAAATACATTATTAAGTTAAGTATTATCATTATTTATTTACACAGTGATGATGACAAGTGAATTGCATAATTAGAAGTATATGGCTGTTATTAATTTGAGATAATATTGAACTCTATTTTGTATTATTAATTTGTAACAAAGTCATTCTATATATTATACGTCTTTCCAGTAAGTTATTAGCTAATGTTTATGTGCAATACAAAGTTTTTATGTGTTAAGTAATAAATGATTACATTGCATGCAATCTGTATAATACTTGTGTGTGTAGACTTAATGTAACTTGTGCAATAATATTATTTATTATAAATCATTGATCTCTTGTTCTTACAACATTCCTTTTTTTTATTCTTAGTTTTTGTTGAAATATTTTCTTCTGCTCTTTAGTTTAATGTCATGTAATCATCTCTCTTTACTTTGTCTAGCAGAGTCTATGTAAGTTTTTACTCTCACAATAGCTTAGTGGATAGCATGTCTCTCTCTGGTCTATAGGTTTAGGGTTCAACTCGCAATCAGAGCTAATTAAAGAAAATTAAGAATGTTAGAAACTATCTAGAAGTTATTGAAAGTAATTTTTAAAGATTGAATTGATTGAAACCTGCCTGTGTCAGTGAGTTTTCTAATCTTAGACAGCATCTGCTATGTGTTATTTTTACTAATCTGATGCATTTAACCATTAAGATTAATACTATGAAAGTATGCATTGTATTATTTAACTGCTAAGATGACACAATTCAATATATGCATTGTGTGCAATGTGGCTCTCTCTTTCATTATAGACCTCCGCTTACATTGCTATCATTTACAAATTTCAGTTGATGTTATGAAGATTTTTATTTATTTGATATATATTATGTTTAGAAATTTAATAAGAAATGAGAGTTTAGATGATATGTTATCCATTAGAGGCTGTGTATGTGTGTGTGTGCGCGTTGAGTATATGACATTTGTATATAGCATGCGTTGATCTGTCATTGAGACGAGGTATTAGTTATCTCAGTGTATCAATGAAGGTAACTAGTGTATATGATGTCATTAGTTTAGGTTCTCCGTTTGAATTGTGTCATAAATATTGTAAGACTGACTGATGACTCAGTTGAGATTTGATTCTTATGTGTTTTGTTGTTTGATCTCATCAGTTAAATGATGATTACTTGACTAATAATTAGTTGGTTGATCAATTGATAGATTTATCTGTCAATGTAAATTTAGTGGAAATTCTTGTAAAAAAAGAATGATAAATAGAGATACTAAAAACTTTCAAGTCATTGCTTCATTTCTACTCATCCAGTTCATAAACATATCACTAACAGCATTTTTGTGCTGATGTGACATTAAGCAATAAACAGAAACTAAAGCATTCTTAAATATATTACTTTAATTTGTGATTAATATTTAGCTGCTAATTAATTAATTGATGATTGATTGACAATTTATTATTGAATCATAAATAATTGTTAACTGTTATTTTTTGTGCAATCATTCGTTATATAATTGTTCATATTTCTAATTGTGTTAATTTTTATGTGCGTATATTAAATCTTTTATAACTATTTCTTGATGTTCTTTTTATCGCTAATTACTGCATGACATAATTTATTTTGCTACATTCAGCTTTATACAACTAATGCTTTATGTATTCTACGTCTGTTTCTATATATTTTATAATTTATTACTATATGACGCTTTAACTATTAACCTTTCCGGGTAATAGATGTAGAATAACTGCATTTGTAATTAATCAAAACTTTATTTACATGTTTTACATTGTGGTTCAGTTGTGTCTCATAAACTTGTTGCAGTTTTTATTGAAACATTTGTCTGTGTTTAAAAAAGGAAATATGTTTTTCCATATTATGTTCAGTATTTTATAATGTAGAAACAAAAGCAAGATGCGGAAAACTTTATCAGATATTATATAATCATAATTTTATGAACTAGAGAAATTGTTATAATATCTAAATATAAAAGTGTAACATTGATACACGAGAAACTGTAATTGTTGTAATTCAAACTTTACAGAATACATTATATCTTTTATTTAATAATGAAGATGGTCGCTACAATGCAATCATCTATGTTTTATAGATGTATTGCGATAGAGTGTAATCCTAGCATCCAGTCAAATCTTAGAGTACACTTTACCCTGTGAAAGATTAGACTACAGTCAAATCTTTCAATGATTACAATGTAAAGATGGTAATTTTTACAATAGTGAAAGATAACAATCACTTCATGAGTATGATCACTTAGTAAGTGTTCATTGCCAGTTAGCTATATTTACATACTGTTGACTCTTATACTGAAGCCATTGAGCTGATACTGTTTTGTTATTTTTTGTTATTTGTAGACGTCTACTGGCGTACAGTAATTATTTGAACTGCATAATTATTCATTTATTAACTAATATATTTTATTAATATAATTGTTATATTTATTGTTAGAATCTCTGTCTTGTTTTTGTTGTATTGTGAATGTATTATTTCCTTACTCGTCTAATTGTTTCCTGGTTTGTAAAATGCTGTTTGCTTTAATATGATACTAGCAACATTTTGTCTTCATTAGCATCATCATCATTATCATCATTTTCATTAAAACCATCAGCATACGAAAGCTATTTATTGATTGTGAACTGGATGTTGAAGACACACAAAGTATTCACTCGTCACTTGGTCATTCGCAGTTTACAACATGTCAATAAATAGCATTTTTAAATGATCAATATTGTAATTAAATATCATTATTTACATCAGTGTTGTTAGCTGACGTAACTTTAATCAACAAACTAATGAATATTATCATCATCCTAAATGATAATGATGATAGTGGTGATTATGATAACTGCGACATCGTCCCTCGACGGTTAAACAGACGTTAAACATTTATTGATTGATTATGATCATTACTGTGATCATCATCAATCATTATTATTATCATCGTAATATTGATGATGATAATCATTGTCATCACATTGTCATTATAATTCTAGAGTGCTAAATTTGTTGAATCATATTTTACATGAAGATAAAAGCTTTATCATTGTATTTTCTTTATTACTTTATTCTTGTTTTTATCTTTGTTGGTTTAGAAATTATGTGAGATTTCATAAGCTTCATTCCATTATTATGTAATCATGTCTTTTGTTTTTATGCTTAAGTTTTATCATTTAATTATTTTATTATATTATAATACAAGAGTACTAGCTATCAACCAGTATCAAAGAAGAGATTTATAATGAAGCAACGCTGCTGTTGACTAGGGGCCTGTAGGGGCGGAGTTTTCATACAACATGTTGTATGAAAATGTATGAATCTTTTCATACAACATGTTGTATGAAAAGATTCTGTAGAATTTATCATTTAATGTAACAATAATTGTACATTTCTATGCGATTAATTACTAAGTGATTTCACTCTGTGGCTGTTAACATTCTTTGTTAACATTCTTTGTCTGCTTGTAACATATCTGTGTGTGTAGTTAATGTAATCGAGATATGATGTGATAGATGGGACGTTAATTTGTTGTACAGTTGGTTATACAGCTGTACAATGTTATAAATGAATTATTTCAATTGTAAACAAGCATTGTTTATATAGGAAGATTATTGTATTGAAACTTTGATGAAATTATTACTAATCTTTGATAAATAAATAGTTTTGTCTTTTGAGTTTTGCTATTTTGAGTTATGATTAGTTATATAATCTGATACCTCTCCTAATTAACCAATTCTAAATTATTATGGTTTGACTTTTATAAAAGTCTCACCGTATTTTGATCTTACCATTAATTAATGATAGTATTGCATTTTGAATGGAATATAATCAATAATTCATCGGTAAGGTGTAGAAACAGCAATTACAACAAACACAGATTCGATTCAATATTCACAATGTTTTGCAAGACTAGCTGCATCCTTTAGCAATTATTTTGTGGCTCGTAAAGAGTAATACAATATACAAAAAGAAATAATGATAGTTTTATTATTAGAAAGTATTAAACTTGTTAAAATGATCAAAATAACTTCATATGCCCTACGTTTAGTATGAAAAGCCTGAGAGTGGGATTTAATTTTGTTTAATTTAATTTTAATTTGTTATTTATATCATTTTTCAGTCACTAAGAAGTTAACTTTTATAGACAAATTTATTGCATTTCAAAATTTTCAACTGATCTAGAAAACAAATTGCTAGATCTTATTATCCAGTTATTAATTTATTATTATTAAATAATAATAATAAAGATAATTATTATTATCTTTATTATTATTTTAGCTGAAAGTTTACACAAGATGAAAGTTTAGAATGAAAATAAATTCACACAACGCCAAAGGAACATCAAAGTTCTTGTAAATTTTTTTTACCGTATTCCAAATATAAATCCTTTAAATAAGTGATACCTTGATATAACCCATGCACATTGTACGAGGCTAACTTTAAATTAAAATGACTGATGCTATTACATGTACATATTTTCTAAAAAGCTGAGTGGCAACCCTAGATATACGCGTGTTACGCGTATCACGTGGTACACAGTTTTCTTTGACGAGGGACAAATTTTTGAAAATGTTGCGTTGTACCAGTAGGAAAGACTTCTTCAGCCAAGTTACACGGTAAGAAAATAAATATTAATATATACGGTCTTTATATTTCCATTTAGTGAATTTATCCGAGACTGATTGTGTAAACGCGTTTGACTAATGCTGTTTTAAAGTAATGCGTTTCTTGTTGACGTTTTTAATACCAGAGATTCTTTATATAGGTAATTCCGTCGCGTGGTGTTTGCAAAGACTGCGGCTGCAGGGGACCTCGGATATCTAAGGGGTCCCGTTTTGATGAAAAGGATTTCAAGTATAAAAAGCTTCGATTGCAAACCTAGGACATCCAGGTCTACTTCTGTTACGCACCTCATGAAGTATTTAGAATAAAAATAACACTATATATATAATAAAGGATGAGGAATATAAATCCATACACGGCACGACTTTCGTCCAGGCAAGCCTGGACGACATGTGTTGGGCAAAAAGTCGTGCTGTGTGTTCTTGAAAGCCGAACTTGACTGGAAGCTTGACTGGACGAAAGTCATCCAGTCAAAAGTCGTCCGGGCAAAATTCGTCCAGTCTTGAATGCTGCAAGCACCATTTATTTTTCGATCTTTGACGACTCCAAAAAAAATATTTTTATAAAAGAAACTATTGATTAAGTTATTATAAAAGAAAATTAATTAAGTTAATTAATTAAATTCATAAATTTAAAAATGCAATTAATTAAATTAATTAATTACATAAATTACATTACATTAATTCATTACTTTAATTTATAATTAATGAATTAATAATAAATAATTTAATTAATTAAGTAAGTAAGTTATTGAGTAAGTAAGTGAGTAAGTAAGTAGGTAAGTAAATAAATAAAAGTACGTAAGTAAGTTCGTAAATAAGCAAGTAAGTAAGTAAGCAAGTAAATAAATAAAAATACGTAAGTATATAAGTAAGTAAGCGAGTAAGTAAGTAAACAAGTAAGTAAGTACGTAAGTAAGTAAGTAGGTAAGTAAGTAAGTAAATAAAAGTACCTAAGTAAGTAAGTAGGTAAGCACATAGGTAAGTAAGTAGGTAAGTAAGTAAATAAAAGTGTGTAAGTACGTAAGAAAGTAAGCAAGTAAGTCAGTAAGTAAGTAACTAAGTAAGTAAGTAAATAAAAGTACATAAGTAAGTAAATAGGTAAGTAAGTAAGTAAGTATGTGAGTAGGTAAGTAAGCAAGTAAGTAAGTAAGTACGTAAGTAAGTATGTAATTAAGTAATTAAGTAAGTAATTAAGTAATTTAACAATTATTTTAATTAACTAATTAAAAAATTAATAATAATTTGAAGTCGTTAAACAGACAAGTACTAAAATAACATCAAATTGTTTTTTAAAATTTCTTTACTCATTTAAAATTGCTATTTTTGATCACATTTGAGCTTAACTATTTCTAATTTGATTGAAACAATAATAAGAGCCAAAAATACACCCCCCCCCTTATGGATCCTCCACTGATTATTTTCTGTACATCAGAACCAACAACGTGAAAATTAAAATCATCTTGACAGATTTTGTAAACAAGTTACGCCCCGCCTAATTTGAATGATTGACAGCTTTTTGCCTGGAGCAGTTGTGCCGTGTGTGTTTCTCTGACTGGAGTCAGACCCAACAAAGTCGTCCAGTCAAGTCAGGACGACTTGCCTGGACGACTTGTTGGCTCGTGTATTCTCACCTTTAAGCAGCTTAAAACTATTTTCAATTAAGTAAGCCCATAACACTGATAAATCGTTATAGCCTATTAATTTTAATTTAGAGATTTCAAATTTTTATCTATTGATGGATTTTAGCTATTGATCGATTGATGGGTTAATCTTATAATCGCTCTGCATTTGTCTAAAATATCCTCGTCGTGTTCTTAATTTAGTATCTTTCTGATTTGCTTTTAAAAAACAATTCTGCAAGTCGATATCTTGTACGATTCTGCTGCCTTCTTTTTATATCAGTTTTGTCTTCATCGTTTAATCTTCTATTAAAACTATTGTTATTTTTATTGCCAAATGCTTTCAATTTCTCTTGTCGGTTTAACTCTATTTTTAATTTTCATTAAACATTGCTAAAGTTGTCATTTTATTTCAGTGCATTCTTGCTTATTGTTTAACTAATGCTTAAACAAGATTTCAATGCAATTTTGTTTAATCTTTAACTATTGTTTAAACAAGATTTCAGTGCAGTTTTGTTTATTGTTTAATTGTTTATTTTCCCAATTAATTATTTTTATTTTAGTTTTGCATCTAATTATTAAGATAATCAGAGATTATAAATAAAAACCTAGGCTGCAATTTGACAGTAGGGTCTACTCTTATCTGATTTTTAACTGCAGTTATAAGCAGATTGCTTCCCCAAACGGAAATGCTCATCCATTAATATATCATATATTTATCAATTGGTATGTAGCACATTTGCGGTTAGACAGTCCAGATGAACCAACTTTTGAGACAAAAACTAATAAACTATCCAAACAGACTGTCGCAAAAGTCTGTCCAGAATGATAATCAAGACAATATGTCTAGACAGATTCTCTTTAGAGATAGACAGTCAAGACAGTCTAGATACAACAGTCTCCTCTCGATAGTCTGTTAATATTTACAGTCTACGCAGACTATTAGTCTGTCTGGGCAGTGTGCAAGTGACTCTCTGTCTAGAAAATCTATCCATGAAGCCCAGACAGACATTAAATGAAAACAATTCAATAACAATGTATCTGTAATTTATCATTGACATACATATTGTAAATATAACATCATCTAATTGTTATTATATCTACATCATCTGGCTCATACACCGGTTCAGATGAATTAGTCCAAAAACAAGCATCAACTTTTGGCCATAACTCCATCTCTTCATCACCTTCAACTGACTCATCCGTGTAATTTCTACCAGAAAACAAATGCAACGCCATGTCATTAAACACATCGTCATATAAAAAATCATTCTTAACCGCAAACTCTTGTGTATAAGGTGCAACTCGTAAAATATAAGGAAACTTCTCCTGAATGAGACGTGTAGGAATTGCTTCGCGCAAACTTGAAAAAGAATTGCCAAGAATTGCGGTCGCTGAAAGTCCTTCTTGAGACCAATTTGCCCAAAGTAGGTTATTATACAGCGCGCGATCACAATGCGGCATATAATAAAAAGAGACACCAGACGAAACTGAACTTCTTTTTGCTTCTTCATTTTTTGCTATCAGTTGATATCCCAGTTTGCGCAAGACAGTTTTTTCGCATTCTGTAAATCGAGGATCATAAAAGAAGCAGTCACTGCATGATAAATTGAAGAATTCCGTAATGAACGAAATAGCGGTGAGTTGATAGCGAGAAATCGGACAGCTTTGGAAATTACCGAGTCCGTAACAGACGATCTCAGAAACACAGAAATTGGTTGAACGACTAGATTCTTGTACCATCTGCAAAAAAAATTTAGTTTGTAAATATTATTAAATAATTAACATCATGATTTTGTTTATAAAATTTTCGGGTTAAATTTTCATTTTAACTTGCATGCGTAAACTTAGAATTAACATAACGCAATGTAGTAAGATGGATGTATTTATAAAACTAGGTAATTGTTACCTTAGAAATATGTTCCGATGCATCATTTTTCGTTCCCTTCAGTCCACTCAGTGTTAATGTATGTTTAATGGTATTAATAGCAAAATTACTTCCTAAAAATTCTTCTTTAGCTCGTCGGACAACCTCCAATAGACATTCTTCATCCGCATTCTGCGAGCTATCCATGGAGTGCTTCGCAAATATTACCAAATTTGTTGACTTCGGGATACCTTTAGATTTACATCGTTTTTTGCGAGACACCAATATAAAATCATTGCTAGACATATTTAATTATGCAGAACGTCTTTATTTAATTAATAATTATATGATAATAATCTTAAGGTTTTATAATTTAAATTCATATAATTACTGTTATATATTTAGGTATTTTTAATTTCGATTCAGATGTAACTATAAACATGCTGTGGAGTTTCCACAAAAAAAATCAAAACTGACAGTAACAGTTCTTGCAGATTTTTTAACAACTGCACAAGACACAATACAAATTTCAATTATATAACAGCTTATCAATTTGCATTCACCGAATATTCAATTATAATATTAAAATTGTAACAATGACATTGTAACAATAGTCTTAAACTTTTTATGCTAGAGCTTTTTATTTTGTAATAGGACTACGATATTTCTATTAAAATGTGTACTGTGTTTGCTTACAGTCAATGCACAAATTATGTGTAGAATATTTTTTCCTGTTTAATACAAAGCCCTAATGTCGGGTGCCTGCTAAGAAATTATTTATCCTGTAGGGATAGCCCCTCAACCACTATATCTTCCCTCATCGTCATTCAGTGAAATGTTCCAATGTTTGAAATTCAATTGTTATATGCTTAGGGGCAGAACGAAAAAAACAAAGTGACCTCGAGATCTAATATAATTTATTTCTAAAATCTTTAATTATGTTATTGTGAACAACAATGAAATTTACCCTTTAATTTGTGTTCAATCTAAATTATACTGCTGAATAGCAACTATGTGCCTATTATAATATAAATTATATATAGTCTGAACAGATTATCCGTTATAATCGCAAATAGGTCTAATGTCCAAAGTATCCAATGTTTAACTTCAGTGATCTGACATAAACTGTTGCTTACATTCTATCTAACCATAGCTCAAATATAACATATAAAATATAAGTTTATATAAATTCTTATACTCCTATTCATTTTGCTGCTAAATTTGGCAACGCAGTTTGTTGGCAATTTAGAAAGCAATCGCCAGAGAAAGCCATTCTGAATAAGTTTAACGGTTATTACTACAATAGGCGCACATGCAGAGGTTGCTCACTAGTGCGAGGTGATGCGCGTATTATATTCTTAGTATTAGGTCTAATAGTATAATAGGCCTACTACTATTAGGCCTATTAATAATAAGTAATGATAATATATATAATAGTAATAAGCCTACTAAATTACTAATAGTAAAATACTTCTCGTTTATTTTCTTATTCATTAAGGATGCATAGTATAAAATAGACATTTCAATGTAGACGAATTTATTATTACAATTGTCGAAGCTTAGAGAAGTGTTCGAGTTTTATCGTACTAGGACGCGCCACATCTAGGTTCTATAACTTCCATTTACTTGCATGTTCATTATTGCGCTGACTTTCTGTACTCTTTAGTAAGACGTTTAAAATTGACATCTATAATCTGAGACATCGTTAATGTCTCAGATTATTATGTAAAAATATAATCTGATTACCGTATTATTACATCGTTAATGTAATACGGTAATACATAACGTTCAACTTAAATCATCATTTATGCTTAATCTTAGTTGTGTGTGTCAACAGATTACTATAATTTACAGTTTAATATCTACTATAAAATCGTTCCATATAAATAAATTTAGTTTTGAGCAACCCATACTTTACACGTACTGTTGGAGTAAATGAGGTAGCGTGTAATACATAGATTTCAGTTAAAATCGTGAACGTGGCAGTCCAAAGATTGCGTCCCCTCCGGATTCCTGCACGCTCTCGGAGCCCCCGCCCCAAGCTGCCGAGTCGCCGTCGGACGAGGGCAGCCACCCCCCCTGGCTGACCTACTCAATGGGTAATATGATCGATATGCTGCTGTTCGGTTTGGCCGTAGTATTTTTTTCTATCTGGTGCTTTCAGTGGTTTCTTCACCTTGTCTCTATCGTTTATGGGTGAGTCGTTTGTTAATTTGTTATTTAGATAATATATTTCAAGTGAAATTTTGCTTTTGCTTTATATATTGTTCCGAGAAAAAAGACATTATACATTTTTAATAAGGAAAAGAGCATTGTTTAATCTTAATAAAGACTGCATGTTATTGAACCAGGAGTCAATCGATTTAATTTTAAAGTTCTGTTAACAGAGTCATTTGTATGCATGGGCATCATTTATTTGAATGTCAGAATTATAATTGAACAGTAAAATTATTTACATAGCTATCAAATTCTGAACAACCTTACCAAAGGGTGAACCAGCATATATAAAATATTCCAGATTTTAGCTCGAGATCTTATGTTTCTGAGTCAGAACTTGCATAATTAAAACATTGCTGTTTTGCATAATTTTATAGCACATGTTATGTATATTGATTTCTATATTAAGCCGTTTACTGAATAATTTATTATGTGAACATGAATCACCAGTAATTATTATTATCATTTGATAATATCTCGTCAGCGTGTTCATTCATTGCACGTTATAGTCATATTGTCAGAGTGCCTTATTATTGATTTTATGATGCAGAGATATTTTCCTAAAATTTCTTTTAGCTATTAACATTGTGTATTATAGGAATTTTTAAAACAGGTAAATAAAGTCTTGTTTGCAAATAAAGATTGTTGAGTTTCGCCGAAATCGTGTAGAAATTCTTTTTTTCATATTGAAATATTTTCACGCTGCCGGAAGGTTTTTGATAAGAAAAGAAAATAGGCGTTTTTAATCTGAAAGCGTTTCTCAGAATTTGTAAAAGAATAAAATTTTTACTAATTTCAGTTGATAATTTTCAGTTAATGCACTGCGGTGTTGTAATCTAGCAGTACATTCACTGGGTCTAAGTTAAAATAACGGCAAAGATGTGAAAAATATAATATTCGCTGAGACTTTTAAAAATCATGCTATTAATGTCTGACAGTTTGATATTTTTTTTATTTGAGTGGAAATTTTGATAATAGAAAGTTTTCTGCATAAAAAAATCTTTTTTACACCGGATTATATAACTTCTTTCTTCAATTTAGACATTTTACTCGATAACATTTTTATTCTCACAGTGCATCGACTCATGAAATTGTGTTTTATATCAATTGTGTATCTCATATAATACCTCATATAATAATGTATAATATCAACTGTGTTTCAGCGAACTGTATTATGTGTGCATTTTTTTAAATCAGCTGAAAATTCAGCAACTTAGATTTTTATTAAATTTAAAAGACCGTGGTAGTTTTGTAGCATTTAATTCATTGTGTCAATATATTTGCAGTAGAATTACATATAAAGGCAATATATATTTTACGATATTTTATTATACTCGCAAAATGCTTCTGATCCTATAGACTTCACTGTGTATATACAGCATAAGGTGAAAGGCGTGTTATAGATACAGCTAATTCAACAGATTTGGTAATAAGCTACACACAGTAATATTCTTGTTTCATTCTTGTGAAACAAGAATAATAGTAAATATTCTTATTATGATACTGAATTATAATAAAAATAACTATGTGAAATTTTGTTTATATTTTTGTGTATTATATGAGTTTATCTTCAATCGTTTGATTAGTTGATTGATCGATTCATTGAATCATTGATTTATTGATTGATGCATCTTTTATTTAACATATTCTATAGCTAAACTCAGAATTATTATTGTTATTTGCTTTTTGCATCGCTTTAAAACGACTATTTCATTACTTTTTAGTCAATGAATTTACCGAGTAAATATTTTACTATTATCTTCTATACCTTATTGCCTGCTTCTCTTTTAATTACACTAATTAATTACCAATTATATTTCATATGCCATTAGTTTTTCAACGACTGAGAAACTCTCCGGCCTGCAGCTATTCAAGCAATATTCATCATTACATTAATTACCACACTAATTAGTATCTGCAGGAATATAATAATGTTGTACTGTGTCAATGCAAGCCTTGTACTTAATTACTCTAATTAGCATTTAGTTCTTCCATTCAAATATCCTATGACGTTGTGAATTGACTTTTTTTAATTCTAAAACTTTATTTTTTACGACCAAGCCTAGTATATTGTAGCTGCATTTGAGTTTTTAATTCAAATGAGCAGCTATTTTAGTTCAATGTAAGACCCAGCTATAATACTGGTTATGTAATTTTCATCAAATAGCAGATTTGATTTGTTTACATGGCTAATGGAGGCTGCTTGAATTCAGTATTAAAAATTTTAGCCTGTAGAGACTTGTTTGTATTTTATACTGAGACTGTTGTATAAATAAAGGTGTTCCTCATTAATAACTTAGATGTTCATTGAAAGTCTGGGTTGCAGTTTATGATGTGTGTATGATTGATTCAGCTCTGATTAAAAGACTTAACAACAGCTGCCGAAACTGATTTATTTTCTGAAATATTAATTTCATAATAAATACTTTCGTTATTGAAGATATATTATATAGGCATGTAGTTTATTTAGTTTGGCGTATAATGCATTTGTTTACAAGTATTTACATTTGTTTGTTAATATATAGGCCTACTGTAGATGCAACGCAATTTAAATATTGTAGATTCAATACTTTTTAAATTCTTGTCGAAACTCGTCTTTTTCTGTCTTATTTTACTTTCTTATTATGAAATACCGATTTATTTACAGAGATGGATCGTGTTATTATTCAAGTGAAAATACTCTTTGATGTATTTCAATAGATCTCGCTTATTTTATTATTGACTTGCTTACTAAATTTATTCAATTGAATACAGGTATGCTTATTTATTCACGGGTTGTAAATTTCAACAACAAGGAAGTTAAGTATTTTTCCTAAAAATTGAATTCCCAGTAACAGGCTCTGACTAACTTTATTCGCCCGTCAAACTGTAAGTAGACGTACTTAGTGTGCGTTTTGCATGATTCATATTTTAATTTGCATTCATCTACGAGTGATACTATGCAATATTTGTTGACTCGATGTCAGGTCCTAGTTATGCATGAAGACGAAAATTACATTATGAATGTCTAGTCGTTTTTAATTAGCATAATTATACCTATGAATTTGTTTCATACGTTAAATAAAATGATAACAATTATTGTAACTGTATATATGCAAATTTTAATTGTATTTATTATAGCAGTTTGATGCAATTTGATTTATTAGTTTATCTGTAGGAACAAATGTATACATTTATGAAAAAATGAAATATTGATCTGTTAAAACAATGACCTGTAAGAAAAATATTCTACTTTATTGTACTGATACATTAGCTCATTTATTAATTGCTTTTTTACTTAATAACGTAAATTCAGAGAGCAAACTCAACCCGGATTCATTTTCTAATTGTTTAATTGCTTAATTATTGTATTAGGATAAATGTATGATATAGTTTTTGTAGTAATCTCATTGTATTACAATTTAAAATTAATGTTTTATCTTAATAAATATCATTTATTATCAGTTTGATGAAGTAAATGTACAACTCGTGTAATAAATCTTTTTAATTAAAAAGTTTAATCACAATATTGCGGAAAAATCTAGCTATGCGTTATAAAATTAAAATCAGTTTTCTATTTATTAAGCTACCCATGTTCGATTCAATATTTGATAACCACTTCAAAATGAATATCATTACAATTAGTCATTGTTTGATTATTATTTGTCTGCATTTTAATAAATACAAGTCTAAAGTTACATTGTTTGCCAATGTTTGGTGCAGGTATTAATGTAACACTTAGTTTTTATAGTTACTGTACAAAACTTATTGCATAAAGCTAAATTCATCATCAGTTTGTAATGATTTTTCATACATTAGTTAATGTAATATAATCTAGATTTATAATTTTAATTCACAAATATACCTCTGTCGTATCAAATCGTTAAAATGAAACCATTTAATCTCTCCGAAATCTCTTCTAAATTAATATCATCTGATTTGTAATCAAGTGACAGGATTATCTTTCAATATTTCAATACTTGTGCAAATTAAGGCGATAATTTATCTCGATCCCCGATGGCTGATATTTGATTTCCCATTTCATCTTTTATGAGAAGCAAGCTCTGGACCAGTGACAATGACAGTGTTGACACCACTTAGGTTAAGATTTATCATACAGAAAAGGTCCATTTTTGATGTATAATTCATATTTATACTTGGTTATGTGCTTCATTTAGAGGCTTCACTAATGATGAAAATTTAATTTAGTTTCTTGTAAGAAATCTAACTGACACATTGATCTTGTGTTGCTTTCACTTAATAAAAATCTTTCGATTTGAATAAATATATTAAGGTCTTATTCTCAATGTAGTGTTGAAATAAAAATATTATAGTCAAGGGAGAGTTTACCTGAAGTCAATTCAAAATGAATACATTTATGTGATAATTAATACAATATTTCGCATTTGTAAATGTATTTTTAGGAATATATTTTACAGACACTGAAATGTTTCTATTACAATTTGAAACCAGTAAGATTTTCTTAAGATCTTTATCTCGTAAATATTTTCATGCATATTCAGATATAAATTCTAAAGATATTTTGTAATAATTTGATACACACTGTTTCTTTGGATACTTTTCAGAAAGTACAAGTTACATCGAAAGTCTCATGCGTTGAATGTTGAGGATACAGTACCGGGCGTGTCTATTATCAAACCCCTAAAAGGAATAGACTCGAATCTCTTCTCAAATCTTGAAACTTTTTTTGTTATGGACTATCTTAGGGTAGGTTTCACTCTGATATAATTCAGTTACACTACTGTAATATATTTATAATTTATAAATAGTGATCATCTATAATACTGATAAATAACAACTAATAAGAGCTAGTCACACTTTAACTGTTCCGGAATATTCATAACTAGTTTTAAATAACAGTGCAGCAGCATTTTAATATAAAACTTTGCTGTGTAGTTTTACTTTTATCTCACTTTACCAGTTTCACTTTACTGATTTGATTTACAATCATCTGAAATCTAATACACCCCATTTTATATGCAGTTCATTAATTAAAATACTGTATTTTCTACTCGTTTCTTGTCTTTTTTATATACCACTCGACTGTGCACAAACTCACACACACACAATGCAGCCTGACTGAAAGCACTATCCCCTTGAGGCCCTTGAATCACTTTCCCTATTAAGCTAATCCATCCTTGTCTTTGTTCTTAACTCAGTCTCCCTGGCTTTTCCTCCCCCTCTCTGAGATATCCCTCTTTTTCTAGGTACCCCTACTTGTACACAACACGTTATGCAGCGGTTTCAATGCATGCTGGGATACTCAGGCTGTAATGATGCTGGCTTGGATATTTGAGATTTATCCTATGATAAATAAACTTTCCTCTATGTTATGTGTTTTTGGAGTCTTTATGTGTAGTTACTTGGAGTCTATAAGTCTATTCTTTTACAGTATATGCAAATACTCACACTGTAGAGGCTATCCTATTGCCGAATTGGGCTAACATTGTATTGATGCTGCATTCGCGCCCAGTGTTGTGCCTTGACTGTGTTGAATTATGAATGAGATGAGCCAGTCTGTGTATGTGCAAGGAACGTTTGTAGAATGATGGCTGGTTTTTTTTCCTCAGAGCTGCAAGAAAGGCTGTATTATACAGAGCATCAGTGTGTCTGACTGCTATTGATTTAATGTTGCCGTTGCTCTTGAGATACTTTATATTACACACACCACTTGTAATATAACCGCTTTTGAGATGTAGGGTACTATAATATTATAGTATTTTTGAAGAAAATAAATGTTTAACATTGACAGTATCCAAACACATTCTTGTACTGTGCATTGTATGGAAATATTTGTAATTATTGTTGATGCATTACATTGATATAATGTTCGAATGTTTATGTACATGTTTATTAGAATTATGTATTACGATTATGTTATGTTTATCAATACACTAAAAATACTTTATAGTTTTTACAAAAAGATATAAACAATGATTATAATATATTTATCCTGTCATCTAAAGTTTGTTTTTGATGTTCACTAATGTTTTCAACAAAAAAAATTGTGCTGTAACCGAATATATATTTAGATGTTATAGCGATTATTTGCAAACTGCTTGCTTGTGCATAAATGTCAGTGAGTAAATGGTGGAGTTTGAGTATCTTTTAACAAATTCAGAAACATGCACTTGCATAAATAGTAGTATATGCTGTATAACATTTGCAGTATACATTAGTGGTAATATTGCATCTGAATGCAGATTCAGATGCAATATTACCGTTGTTATTACATAGATTTTGTTAGATATTTTACTCTGTTTTGTTCATATATTTTTCTGTTATTTAAAAATTATTGTATTTGTTTCTATCACAGTATCAGCTACTGTTCTGTATTGAAGATGCCTCCGATCCTGCAATTATGATTGTAGAAAGTCTCATTGCAAAGTATCCTTCAATTGATGCAAAACTTTTTATTGGTAAGAATACTCTATATGTTTTTATTATTAATAATCCGTTTCAATAATTCATTTTTAAATTTGCTATAATTTTATATCTAATATTCTGTAGATGTTTCTCAACGATTAATTCTTAGAGTGGCGTCTTAATATATTTAACTGGAGTCTTAATATATCTGTAGAGCGTTGCATCTTATAATAAGTAAGTTCAAAATGTGGTGGGTGTTCATAGAGGACACTTGAGCAAATATTTCAGTGCTTTTTCAAAGGCAAAGTAATTGAAAAATTCTGAGAAGGTTCTTTGCATGACAAGAAGTCACAAACCTATGATAGAATTACATGAAGTTCATTTTACTGTTTGCTAATATTACATATAAGGGCGACTTCTTTTGCCTTTGTGCACTATTGAGCAGCCAATATTACATAACCTTACAGTGGTAAAAAGTAGAGTGACTTTATATTGCATTCATATGAGGTTTGTCTTTTACATTGTTATTACAATGAGACGGTTTGTGTCAATAGATAAATGAATACTAGATCTTTCATGTGTTGATACTTTGGTTCATATTTCATGCGTTCAGGAAATATGAACCATATACTAAGTATTTGGTTCATATTTCCTGATTTAATTGAGTTTATGTTGATTCTATAGCTGATTATTAAGTTATTTCAAGATAGATTTGTGACATTGTTCGATTGATCTCATGATTTCAGATAGATACTAATAATCCATTCAGGGTAAATGTTTGTAATTAAAGAGGGTTGGGTATTAAATATCTAAACAAAATCTTAATATCTTGTGCAATCACTATCTAATTCTTGTTATTGATATATCTGTATTCTGTAATGCATAATACTAGTGTATTCACTACAAAATGTATAATACACTCATTTAATGTAATATTATAATTATTATAATAAAATGTTTATGTTGCTTGGTCACAGTAATAAGCTATTTAAAAGCCACTGATCATTATTCGTGACTTTATTCTGTAGTTTTAGTACCAACTTGTATCTTAATATTAATTTAATATTCATTCATATAAATAATAATTACCAGTAATGAAATGATGCTAAAAGTGGAACAATTTTTGCAAATCGTTATTGATGTTCTATATAAGCGTATAAAAATAAACAGTAGATTAGAATTAGTATCAGTTATTATTCATGGTTATTAGGAATTTTTTGTTAACATTAAACCTGTATATAGGTTTAGTTTCTGTTTAACTGGGTTCATTATAAAAATATTTTCATGATGAAATATTAAAGCAACATTGAACTATAGACTGTAATACTGTAGACTGTTAACTTTGAAAACTTTGATAGAAGAGACAATTTTTTTATTGTGATTTCTGATTTCTTGTAAATGATAACTAATGCATTTTTATTGGTATTGAGAATTTCAATAGACGGTCTTGTGCATCGATTTACTTATTGCAAGATACTGATATATAATAAGCTGAAGCTCAAGGTTCTTTCATATTAGCATAGCAATCAATGTTTTCTTTAACTACACGCGGCGCTCAGCGCATGCATTCTAAATTCCTCTTTTTAGAGTTTAGACTATCTGGCTGCTGTAAGGGTCTACATTTTTACTCCAACAGAAACTAGGCTAGCTGTATACCGTAAGATCATTGAAAGCTACAAGACTGAGCCGCCCAAATACTCGTTGCAAATACTATGATAAAAACTTGATAAATATAGTGCATACTCCTTACTTTCCAGAAAGAATTAATCTAACCTAAAAACGTGGATTAATCGTTTTATATCAGATCCTTGAGTTCTGTAAAAGATCTAACTGGTTACTTGAAAACTCTCGGTTGATTATATTAGGTTCCGGTATCTAATGTTGTTTGCTTTTGTTTTGTCTTTATCGGTTCTTATCAGTTTATAAATTCCAGACTCATAGAACGAGAATAAAACATTGACCAAGTTTTTATTTACATACGCGGTGAGGTTTTATTTGAGGAAAGTACACATAGTTTGTAGCAAATTTGGTAACAATATGAATTTTGATCACAATTCAGATTTGGATCAAAACTTTCAGAGCATCAGTGTTTGTATTTCTTTAATCGGATTAATTTAAATGATGATTTTTTGCAGAAATATGTCCCTTTATTAATTACTATCATATGTTAGGCAGATCTGATTTTAGAACTTTTAATATGATATTTGTAGTGGGTATAGCCTATATAATGTATTGTAATGTAACCGGTAATATAATCGATACATTACGGGTAATTATTATCACAACACAAAATGTGTATGTTCTGCAGTAGATTACTGAATGTCATTTTCTCAAATTATAATTTTTGATTCTGACTTGGTCTCCTAACCAGGATGCTAATGAACTATAATTAAGCTATGAGTAATTATATAATTTCGACTCTTTTAGGATACATATATGCAGCTCATACATATCATGCAAGAGCATAGATCTGTCTATATAGAGATATATAATATATATGCAT